>JAACNH010000317.1:0-91749 GCA_019447015.1 Hymenochirus boettgeri
AGTGTCCTAGATATTGCTTTCAATCTGGCACAGTGTCCTAGATATTGGTTTCAATCTGGCACAGTGTCCTAGATATTGCTTTCAATCTCTGTGGCCTGACAGTGAATTGAATTCAGCAAGTTTTGATTGGTCAGTGTAGTAAATAGTTGTGATTGTATATTATAATGAATAGTTCTATTATGTAATAGTTATGTATGGGTTATAATGGATGTGTATATATTACAAAGGGTATGTGTATATTATAAAGAATAGTTCTATTATGTAATGGTTATGTAGATGTTATAATAGATGTGTAGCTATAATAAATGGTGTAGAATGTGACTATATATTCACACAAGCCCTGCATATCTTTCAGTATTTCAGGGTGCGTACGGTGTCAGGTCCAACCTATTACTGCGGGAAGGGATCTACTTTCAAGGGCAACTTGCTGCAGAAGTTTCTCCTGGTGGACTGCAATCTAGTGCTGAGTGGGACTTACAGGTGAGGATTTACTGTAGGTACTTTCCATTTCCCCTGTCACATGTGTAGTGGGAGATTAGTGCTGATTGGTGGACCTTTCCTCCAATCCCTGGGGTGCCTTTGGTCTGTCACTTACCATCATCTCTCTCTATGCTGCCCCATCAACTGCCCTATGTTACCTTCTCATCACAAACCTAATTTGCACTTTACTTACCGCCACGAACCCTCCTCTCTGTGACGACTACCCACCTATCAGTTACCGGAAAACGCACTCCAATTACCCGACCAGTCGATAAAACAGAACGGACAAGGAGGGGGTTAGTGAACAAAGCTGATATAACATAGCTCAATATCTCTATACTAGCTGCCACCGCCTTCCTAACAATAGGGGAAGGACCTACTAAATCTATCTATGGGGTTATCCACACCCCCTGACTTATAATGAGCCTGCAAGTCAAGGGTTAACCATCCCTATTACTCTATACAGATATATATTTATATTGGCTAGATGTTCCTTAAGATGTTATAATGAACTCCTGAGCTGAGACCATGACCCCAATTTATCCCTTTCCCTGAAACTGGGAGCGGACTGGTCTCTAGAGGGGGCTTGGTTCTGCCTAAGGAATATCATCGCCTACAAGGTGTCTATAAATACAGATTTAATTCTACTATAAACTGCAAATATGACCTAATTCTGTACCCGGAATGGCCATTTAGTTATAGCCGAGTTCTACACTAGAGGATTTCCTGCTGTGCTGGTGCTGCCAGCCTGGAGAGGTCTATGCATTACTACAGGGACTGTAGAAAACTCTGTCTTTACCAACTGGTCAGACAGGAATTTAACCCTGTGATTGCCTGCCAGTTAAACAATGTGGGAGCTGCCATGCTGCTTGACATGCCGATAAAGTGATAGAATTTGAAAATTAAGACTGCAATTTCAGATATTGTCTATGGGAGTTTACATTTCACTCCTGTTAGTCACACTTACCTTTACCTAACATGCTTCTATCATTACTCATCACGGCTCTGCTGTCTCCTCTGTGGCTTCCGGATCTGGAAGTCATTCAATGCCATGACGATTATGCCCCGCCAATCAATGACTTCCTCTGCTTCTTCTTCACACATAGTTACCATGTTACAGCAGCAGAGGAAGCGTCTTCCAGCTGGCAAGGGCTTGGGGGTCTGTAAGTAGTGATAGAAACATCTTTGGTAAAGGTAAGTACAGCACAAATTGTGTGTTTGGGGGGTCTTAAGTTGCTTCTACAATTAGGTGGTGGGGTGGACAAGTGAACACGAGTCACTTTGGTTCACTGACTGACCAATTGTGCAGTAAATGCAATAAATATTCCCTATTACCGTGTCTAATGTGTCCTTTGTCTCTGCTTACAGCTTCATGTGGTCTTTTGAGAAGATCCATCGTAGCATAGTCCACATCTTCCAAGGAGAGCTGGTCTCCAGTTTTGATGAGGAATTCCGGATACTGTTTGCCCAATCTGATCCTCTCATACCATCAGAAACTGCCCTGGCCAGGATGGAGAAGCCATACATGGGAATGGTCCCTTTTTCAGGCCCACGTCCATTTTTCGAGAGGAAGCTTCACTTCTTGCACCCCAGAGAAGACAACTCCCAGAGCCCTTTCTCTTCTTTTGGTGTAGACCTCGATCGCCATTACCTACACCAGTTCAGAAGAGATGACGCAATAAGGCAGTCTATGGAGAACACGGGAATGCGGGTGTACGGCAAAAACATGGATCCAATGGAGAAAATGCAGATGTCCTACATGCACAACAAGCAGCTGGAACTGGAGGGCTTTAAGAGACATAGCTTTGCAGAAGGCACCTTTGAAAATTACAGCTCTTCAAGGCAATACAGTAGACAAATCCTTACAAACAACAATGACGAATACCGATTTCAGTCAAGCCATTTTCAAAAGAGTCAGCACATGCAAACAGATCGTCCGTTCGGTCCAACGAGAAATCAGGGGCTTTTTGACAAAATCAGAGCCGGTCGACAAATTTTCCCAGACATGGACGAGCATGAGTCTAGATATCAGAACAAGGGGTTGCCAGGAGAAAGCAATTTAGCACTTGAAGGGCCTCACATGAGAATTGGCTACAACCCTTCCAATTCATCTCGAGAGGTGAGGTACGGATCAGACCAAGTGATGACTGGGGGGGAAGGAAGGTTTGGACAGAGATCTCAGGGAAGACAGACATTCCAATGTCAGATATCTCCAACCCAAAAGCAGGGCATGGAGCAGAGGAACTTCTTTCAAGACCAAGATGCAGACAAAAAGCCTCAGGATAACAGACAAGGTTTGCGAAGCTGGAGGATATCATCTTACTTAAGCGGAATTCAGCCAGGCCAGGATGAAGAGGGACTACCAATTCCTATAGATTCAGACACGTGTGATGATGCTCTGGTACCTGTTGAAAAGTCTGTACCAGCTAGTGAGACCCTCCTAAAGTTCTCCTCTGACCCAGTCCCACCTTACAAGCCGTATGTAGCTACAAACGAATCCCCTATGAATTTGGACAGGTTTCCTACCAATGAGACTCTCATGAAGTACTCCGTGGACCCTGTACCCCCCTATAAACCCAGTGCCTCCATTACTGACACAATTATTCCACTAGACAGAATGGGTCCTGCCAACGAGACACTCTTGAAATACTCTATTGATCCAATCCCACCATTCAAACCTTTCGGATCAACAGGGGATTTATCAACAGAAAAAGCCAAAGAGAAAGAAGAAGGTTTATTAACCAGACATGACTCTTTACGAACCAGACCCAGCCCTCTTATCCAGAGGGGATCCCGCCTAAGGTCCTCTCTAATCTTCAGCAGCTCCAAACTAGAGCAGCACATGTCATCCGCTGATTTAGCACAAAGCGAGACCATTAGCGAGAATGAAGATGGAAAAGTCTCATCCAAAGTGGCTGAAATCCTACAGAAGTACAGAGGAGTTACCAAGGGTGCCAACAGCTCTAGCGTCACTCAGGCCAACGCAGCTACCAAAACAATCCACGAGGAGTCTGAAGATGGACACAATATAACCCAAGAAGCTGTAGCCTATAAGGCAGTAGAATCTACTGTACATGAAAAGGGATCTGCAAGTCACCAACAAGAGTTGCAGTACAAGTCTTTGGTCTCTTCACAGAGTAGAGATGGTAACAGTGAGACCATCAGCACTACAGTGACTCAAACCAGAGCAGCTGCCAGAACTATCCATAAGGAGTCTGTTGATGGGCGCAACATAAGCACAGAATCTGTAGCCTGTAAATCGGCGGAATCAAATGACGTGGAAAAGGGTTCCACGGTACGTCACAGCCAAGAATCGCACTATAAATCTGTGATGGACACCGACAGCTCTACAATCTCTCAATCCATGTCTGGCACTAAAACTGTCCACGAAGAGTCTGGAGATGGATGTAGCACAAGCATGGAAGCTGTGGCCTACAGAGCCACAGAATCCACGGTACTAGACCAGGGTTCCGCAATTCACAGGCAAAAAGAGTCACAATATAAATCTGTTGCTACATCTCGGTTCCAAGACCTTTTAACCAAAGACCAAGAGACTGTGTCTGTGACTAAGACCAGGCAGGTAACTTCCAGTATCCACACAATTGGAGGCATCACTTCTACTCTGCCTGAGAAAATGGAAAGTGGGCCGGTTATGACCGAAATTACAGAGGTGCCAAAATCGACCGCGACTGAAGCGCACAATTCACTCGGCCGACACAATTCTGGACTCTTTTTTGGAACAGCTCTTGAAAGTTTGTCCCAAGTTCCAACTCCGCTAAGTTCCATAAATAAATCAGAGGAAGATCTTTCCAAGACCGACCAGAACCCCATAGAGTTTATTCGGAAAGGTTCTATTAGATTAAAACAATTTTTGCAATCAAAGGCGGAAAAGAAGGCAGAAGAAGACCTTTCTTGCGATGCTTTAAAGATCGAAAAACAGACCAAACGCTCGTCTAAAACGGACAATGTAGATTCCGTCACCGAAGGGGAAGAAAAGTCAACAAAACAATTATCTGCTTCTCCTCCAAAGAGCCAGGCTACTCCCCAAAGCAGGTTGTCTACTTCGACTTCCAATGTTCTATTTAGCAGTAATCTACGTGATGACACAAAGGTTATTCTGGAACAGATATCCGCCAACAGCCAGAAAAACAGGGCTGAAATGGTGAAACAGGCTCAGCAGGCTCAGCCTACCAGTGATTCTGATACAACCGGTTCCAATGCAGTGTCTGAAGTTGACAAAGTTGAAGAATCCAATAATTCAGATACATCGGCTTTAAACAGGACAGGAAGCTTCCTCAGCCGAAGCAGATTTTCTAGGCCCTCTCCAACCACCCCAGACGATAGAGATGTTCTCCTGAAACGCATGGAGAGCATAAGGAAAGAGAAACGGGTGTACAGTAGATTTGAGGTGTTCTGTAAGAAGGACGAACCGAGTCATGGGGAGGAATATGAAGATGTGGAGGCCAAAGATAAGAAAGTGGGAAAGTTCATTCCAAAGATATTAGGGAGCTTAATTAAGAAATGACCTCTACGTGGTATTGGTTCATTTGCCAAGGTGACATCTTCATCCCTGGTATCCTGTGGAACTGCCTGGTCTTAGACTTTAACTGACCATTGTAGAGACTAATATGCATATTGGTATATGCCAGCTGTTAATGCCAGCTGGGAACATTGGGGAAGGGTTATTATAAGATATTATATACCATAGAGCTACCAATAGCCACAAAGCCAAATTAGAAGATGAACATAAATAGAGATAAAATACACACTGTGCCTTAAGGATGGGAAGCTAAGGAATCGGCATGTGGAAGCCATTATTAACCAGTAGAAAGAAGCACAAATCCAATGTGTATTGGACCCTTTGGGTGATTAAGGAACATGACCAGGTAGAAACGTTGACCATGTAAACTTGCCCCAGTTGGGCAGCTAAATCACCATAAACTGCCCCACAAGGTGTTTACTACTGAATGGGAACCCTGGTTGGTGGATAGGTTCCGAGAGCTAATACCGATGATTTGTTAACCATGTGTTTACATAAGGTTTATCGGTTAGATTTGTACCTAATTTAACACAAAGAGGATCATGGGACATAATTCTGGTTCTTTGAGTGGCCATAAGTTTAGGGTAAGTAGGTTGTAAAAACTGTGACTTTTTCCCACCGAGTTTGGGTGTTGGTGACCATTACATTTACCTGACCAGAAACTGCTGATTTAAAACTGTGTCACTTGTCTTTCTATTGAATTTGTTCCTAAAAATAAAACATTATTAAAAGAGGAAATATCTCATTACAGTAAACAGTCCAGACACCTTCTCATCCCCTCCCCTTAGTACAGAGAGATACAAAGTAACTAATCCCTCCCCTTATCACAGAGATACAAAGTAACTGATCCCTCCCCTTATCACAGAGAGATACAAAGTAACTGATCCCTCCCCTTATCACAGAGATGATCAGCCATTAAACAGAAGAGGGGGCGGGTTCCAGGGGCTTTGGGAAACTTTATTATTCTGCATTTCTGTCAATAAATCCGTTAGAAAGGAAAATGACACATTGTTTAAATCCACCATCTCTGTGTTTAAAGTCAGGAATAAATTGTACTTTCCCTTTAAATTGAGAAATGGCAGATGGAAATAAAGCTCTGAGAATGCTGAGATTTAAAGTACAGAATTCCATGTAAACACAGTCCGGCACATTGCTACAGTGAGTCCTTCGTCCCAGTCTGTTATGTGATATCAGTATTCGGATCCCTTGCCAATTAGTGTTACAGGGAATGGTCCAGGGAGCAGTTTAAACCAGTCAGTCTCAACCTGATAATGATCTAAGGCTGTGGTGGGATTATGGGAGTTGTAGTTCATAGTGACGGTGTCACGGTTTTAAAAAACATTTGTTTGTAAACATAAAGAAACTCTGGGCAAATATTTATGGCACTTTAGATTTCGGTAAACTACATATCCCATCATGCTTTATTAGCTACTTTAAAAGGTTGTAAATAATCACCTTGCTAGATGTTCTCACCCTTCCACTGCCAGGGGGGAGATTTCCGGAATAAACTAACGTGACCAGTATGGGGGTGTCAGTGCCTTTTACCCTATTGGAACATTCCGTGGTATTGTTAAAGCTGTAATTTGGAGATTTGGGGGTGGGGAGGTGGTTTTTCCATTAGTCTGATTGTAAAATAGAGAATTGGAATTATTTATAGAATCAGACAGTGTAGACAAGCTGTGAAATGGTTAAATCCCACCATCTATACAGAATGTCTATATTGTCTATGGGCCCCAGACAGGATTATGGGTACGGGGATAGCATTATTGTCCTGTCTTTCTGCTGGATCTGGAGTGAATTATCATGGTCCCCTGATAGGTGAGTAAATTTGAATCTAATGGTGTCTGCAATTTCCAATCCATTCGTTAGATACAGACAGACAAAAAGGGAGTGGCCATGGTCTGTTACCCAATGGGTAAATGTATTAAAATGCCAACTGCTGAAAAAAATTACTTTGCCTCATCTTAATCTATAAATAAATACATGTACGCAGCACATACTCTGAGGTGTGTTGTATTCAATCCATTACTTCTTTTGCTCAACCATAAGTATCTCCCTCCCACTCTTAGCCAACTCCTCATTTTATCAGACCTGACTTTCTATGAAGTTGAGCATGCTCAGTAATCACTATGAGTCAGCACTGGGAAAGGGAATTTCCCATCATGCAATTCACTCATCCCAACGGTCACCATGCCAGTTACAGTAAAACTGCACACAGCAGAAGAGTTGATGACAATAAGGAGATTGATTGACAGCTGGAATGTAAGATGGTTCAGATTGGACTAAACAAATGGGGGACAGACCAATAAAATAATGGTGCAGTGATCACATGAAGAAATATACAGGGTTCTTATTGTTAAAATACTGTGCTAATTTGACCCCAACCTTTCAAATGTTAAATAAGATCTGATTGGTTGGGGTCAAATTAGCACCGTTTTTAACTAAAAGAATTTTCATTGAATATCCCCAATAGTCTCTTGTAATGAGCAATTAAATAAAAAATCAGTACAGTTGCCCTTTAAATCTATTGAGATATTCTATTTTGCTAATGAAATGTCACATAATGGGCCCTTTTGGATAGTTGGGCTACCACTCCCAGCATTCCCAGACTGGGGCCACGTTGGAGTAGGGCCCATTGCTACAAGGAGATCCATTTTACATTATTATTATTATTATTGATTTATATAGCGCCAACATCTTCCGTGGCGCTTTACAGTTACATAGTCATACATTACATACAGGGTAATACATGTTATACAAAGTCATACATGTTACATACACAGGTAATACATAATATGAGTAAACAGAGTGATGAGTTCTTACAGCAATACCGTGATACAATAGGAGAGAGGACCCTGCCCAAAGAGCTTACAGTCTAGAGGAAATGGGGTGAGACATAAGGTTGTGGGAATCGGTAGGATGTAACTAGATTGCCACTGGAGCATGAAAGGCGGGTTTACATGTGGTGCTATAGGACCCCAGGTGCTAAATTACTGTTTAATAAACCAACCAATCAGCTTGTGCCCTTTATAATAAACCAACCAATCAGCTTGTGCCTTTTATAATAAACCAACCAATCAGCTTGTGCACTTTATAAATAAACAATATTGACAGAGCCACGTTCATTCCCATGACGACAGCCAGACAGGTGTGATTATACAAAGAAAGGAGCCAGATGTAAATACATTACCCGCTGGGTAGGGACTGGGAGTCACATGGTCCTGGACTGTATCTCGTGAATGGACGGTTAATAAAGACAGAGAAGCAGACACATTCTATTGACGGTTTAATATAGGGGCCCCATTGTGTCTTGTAGTTCAATAGCAGCTGGGGGGCCGCACACTGGATAACCATTTAACGGCAAAGCATTATGGGTGGTAAATTGCCGCAGGATGGCTACACTGAACCATTAAACCTTTGGTATTCAGGATAATTCCGTATTGTTTCTAATGGTCTGTTTTTTTATGGTTTTTCTGTCTGGTAAAATGAACATTTTCACTTTGATTTTATTAAAAAAAACAAAAAAACTACTTGTGGCAGATTTAATCATTTCCACTGCTAAAGAGAATGCTGGGTAAACAGGCGAGACTTCTGGGAAATTTTCATCCATGAACGGAACATGTCCGGTAATAGGGCGGAGATTCATGGCGGACGCACAATGCGATACAATCTGTAAGGCTGGGTACACACAGTAACAATCTGTAAGGCTGGGTACACACAGTAACAATCTGTAAGGCTGGGTATGCACAGTAACAATCTGTAAGGCTGGGTACACACAGTAACAATCTGTAAGGCTGGGTACACACTGTAACATCTGTAGCGGTAACACACTGTACAAATCTTAAGGCTGGTACACACTGTAACAATCTGTAAGCTGGGTACACACTGTAACAAGTCTGTAAGGCTGTGTAACACACTCGTAACAATCTGTAAGGCTGGGTACCCACTGTAAACACATCTTAGGCTGGGTACACACTGTACACAATCCTGTAGGCGGGTACACACTGTAACAATCTGTAGGCTGGGTACAACATGTACCAATCTGTAAGCGGGTCCAACATTAACAATCTGTAAGGCTGGGTACGCATCTGTAACAATCTGTAAGGGGCGGGTACACACTGTAACAATCTGTAAGGGCTGGGTACACACTGTAACACATCTGTAAGGCTGGGTCACACTTAAAACATTCTGTAAGGCTGGGTACACACTGTACATCTGTTAAGTCTGGGGTACGCACTGTAACAATCTGTAAGGCTGGTACACACTTAACATCCTGTAAGGCTTGGGTACACACAGTAACAATCTGTAAGGCTGGGTACACACTGTAACAATCTGTAAGGCTGGGTACGCACTGTAACAATCTGTAAGGCTGGGTACACACTGTAACAATCTGTACGGCTGGGTACACACTGTAACAATCTGTAAGGCTGGGTACACACTGTAACAATCTGTAAGGCTGGGTACACACTGTAACAATCTGTAAGGCTGGGTAACACACTGTAACAATCTGTAAGGCTGGGTACACACTGTAACAATCTGTAAGGCTGGGTACACACTGTAACAATCTGTAAGGCTGGGTACACACTGTAACAATCTGTAAGGCTGGGTACACACTGTAACAATCTGTAAGGCTGGGTACACACTGTACACATCTGTATGGCTGGGTACACCACTGTAACATCTGTAAGGCTTGGTACACACAGTAACAATCTGTAAGGCTGGGTAACGCATTGTAACAATCTGTAAGGGCTGGGTACACACTGTAACAAAAAACATCTGTAAGGCTGGGTACACCTGTACAATCTGTAAGGCTGGGTACACACTGTAACAATCTTTAAGGCTGGGTACCCCAGTAACAATCTGTAAGGCTGGGTACACACTGTACAATCTGTAAAGGCTGGGTACACAGTAACAATCTGTAAGGCTGGTACACACTGTAACAATCTGTAATGCTGGGTACGCACTGTAACAATCTTAGTCTGGATAACAAGTAAACATCTGTAAGGCTGTACACCAGTACACTGAAGGCTGGGTACGCACTGTAACAATCTGTAAGGCTGGGTACGCACTGTAACAATCTGTAAGGCTGGGTACGCAACTGTAAACAATCTGTAAGGCTGGGTACACACAGTAACAATCTGTAAGGCTGGGAACACACAGTAAAAATCTGTAGCTGGTACACACTGTAACATCTGTAGGCTGGGTACACACTGTAACAATCTGTAAGGCGGGTACACCTGTAAATCTGTGAAGGCTGGATACACACAGTAACAATCTGTAAGGCTGGGTACACACTGTAACAATCTGTAAGGCTGGGTACACCTGTAACAATCTGTAAGGCTGGGTAACACACTGGGAACAATTGTAGCTGGGTACACACAGTAACAATCTGTAAGCTGGGTAACCACTGTACCAATCTGTAGGCTTGGGTACCAGTAACCATCTGTAGGCTGGGTACACACTGTAACAATCTGTATGGCTGGTAACGCACTGTACAATCTGTAAGGCTGGGGTACGCACTGTAACATCTGTAAGGCTGGGTACGCACTGTAACAATCTGTAGGCTGGGTACGCACTGTAACAATCTGTAAGGCTGGGTACGCACTGTAACAATCTGTAAGCGGGTACGCACTGTAACATCTGTAAGGCTGGGTCACCACTGTAACAATCTGTAAGGCTGGGTACCACTGTAACAATCTTAAGGCTGGGTACGCACTGTAACAATCTGTAGTGCTGGGTACGCACTGTAAACAATCTGTAAGGCTGGGTACACACTGTAACAATCTGTAAGGCTTTGGGTACACACTGTAACAATCTGTAAGGCTGGTACACACGTGTAACAATCTGTAAGGCTGGGTACACACGGTAAACAATCTGTAAGGCTGGTACACACTGTAACATCTGTATGGCTGGATCCACACTGTAACAATCTGTAAGGCTGGGTACACACTGTAACAATCTGTAAGGCTGGATACACACAGTAACAATCTGTAAGGCTGGATACACACAGTAAACAATCTGTAAAGGCTGGGTACCACTGTAACAATCTGTAAGCTGGGTACGCACTTGTAACAATCTGTAAGGCTGGGTACCACTGTAACAATCTGTAACTGGGTACACACAGTAACAATCTGTAAGGCTGGGTACACACAGTACAATCTGTAAGGCTGGGTACACACTGGTGTAACAATCTGTAAGGCTGGGTACACACTGTACAATCTGTAAGGCTGGTAACACACTGAGAACAATCTGTAAGGCTGGATACACAAGTACAATCTGTAGGCTGGGTACACACTGTAACAATCTGTAAGGCTTGGACTACCACACTGTAACAATCTGTAAGGCTGGGTACACACTGTAACAAATCTGTAAGGCTGGGTACACACATGTAACAATCTGTAAGGGGTACACACTGTACAATCTGTAAGGCTGGGTACACATGTAAACAATCTGTAAGGCTGGGTACGCACTGTAACAATCTGTAAGGCTGGGTACGCACTGTAACATCTTGTAAGGCTGGGTACGCACTGTAACAATCTGTAAGGCTGGGTACACCCTGTAACAATCTGTAAGGCTGGGTACGCACTGTAACAATCTGTAAGGCTGGGTACCACTGTAACAACTGTAAGGCTGGTACACCTGTACAATCTGTAAGGCTGGGTACAGTCCACTGTAACAATCTGTAAGGCTGGGTACAAGTCAACTGTAACAAATCATCTGTAAGGCTGGGTACACACGGTAACATCTGTAAGGCTGGTAACACTTAACAATCTGATGTACAGGTAACACACAGTACAATCTGTAAGGCTGGGTACACACTGTAACAATCTGTAAGGCTGGGTACACACACGTAACACAATCTAGTCTGTAAGGCCGGGTACACCACGTAACAATCTGTAAGGCTGGGTACACACTGTAAACAATCTGTAAGGCTGGGTACACACAGTAACAATCTGTAAGGCTGGGTACACACAGTAACAATCTGTAAGGCTGGGTACACACTGTAACAATCTGTAAGGCTGGGTACACACTGTAACAATCTGTATGTACCCAGGTACACACAGTAACAATCTGTAAGGCTGGGTACACACTGTAACAATCTGTAAGGCTGGGTACACACGTAACAATCTGTAGAGCCCATGGGTAACACACAGTAACAATCTGTATGGCTGGGTACGCACTGTAACATCTGTAAGGCCTGGGTACACACTGGTAACAATCTGTAAGGCTGGTACACCCTGTAACAATCTTTAACTGTACCCAGGCTACACACAGTCAACAATCTGTAAGGCTGGGTACACACGTAACAATCTGTAAGGCTGGGTACACACAGTAACAATCTGTAAGGCTGGGTAACCACAGTAACAATCTGTAAGGCTTGTTAACAGCAACTGTAACAATCTGTAAGGCTGGGTACCACCAGTACAATCTGTAAGGCGGTACACACCGTAACAATTGTAAGGCTGGGTACACACTAGTAACTACTACAATGTAGGCTGGGTACGCACTGTAACAATCTGTAAGGCTGGGTACACACGTAACAATCTGTAAGGCTGGGTACACACAGTAAAAATCTGAAGGCGGGTAGCACTGTACAATCTAGGCTGGTAACACATAACAATCTGTAAGGCTGGGTACACACAGTAACAATCTGTAAGGCTGGGTACACACAGTAAACAATCTGTAAGGCTGGGTACCCGTAACAATCTGTAGGCTGGGTACGCACTGTACAATCTTTAAGGCTGGGTACACACGTAACAATCTGTAAGGCTGTGGTACGCACAGTAACAATCTGTAAGGCTGGGTACGCACTGTACCAATCTGTAAGGCTGGGTACGCACGTAAATCTGTAGGCTGGGAACACACGTAACAATCTGTAAGTGGGTACGCACTGTAACAATCTGTAAGGCTGTAGGTACAAACACAGTGAACAATCTGTAAGGCTGGGTACACACGTACAATCTGTAAGGCTGGGTACCACAGTAACATCTGTAAGGCTGGGTACGCACCGTAACAATCTGTAGGCTGGTACCACAGTAACAATCTGTAAGGCTGGGTACACACGTAACATCTGTAAGGCTGGGTACCACACTGTAACAATCTGTAAGGCTGGTGTACGCCACGTAACAACCTGTAAGGCTGGGTACGCACTGAACAATCTGTAGCTGGGTAACACACTGTAACAATCTGTAAGGCTGGGTACCACACAGTAACAACGGTAAGGCTGGGTACCACTGTAACAATCTGTAAGGCTTGGTACGCACTGTCACAATCTGTAAGGCTGGGTACACACTGTAACAATCTGTAAGGCTGGGTACAACACAGTAACAATCTGTAAGGCTGGTGTACACACTGTAACAATCTGTAAGGCTGGGTACCACACGTAACATCTGTAAGCTGGGTACACACTGTAACAATCTGTAAGGCTGGGTACACACGTACAATCTGTAAGGCTGGGTACCACCGTCAACAATCTGTAATGGCTGGTACACACTGTAAAAATCTGTATGCTGGGTACCACTGTAACAATCTGTAAGGCTGGGTACACACTGTAACAATCTGTAGGCTGGTACCACAGTAACAATCTGTAAGGCTGGTACACACTGTAACAATCTGTAAGGCTGGTTACCACTGTAACAATCTGTAAGGCTGGGTACACACAGTAACATCTGTAAGGCTGGTAACACACAGTAACAATCTGTAAGGCTGGGTACACACTGTAACAACTGTAAGGCTGGGTACACACTGTACCAATCTGTAAGGCTGGGTACACACAGTAACAATCTGTAAGGCTGGGTACACACTGTACCAATCTGTAAGGCTGGGTACACACAGTAACAATCTGTAAGGCTGGGTACACACGTACACAATCTGTAAGGCTGGGTACACAGTAACAATCTGTAAGGCTGGGTAACACACTGTACAAATCTGTAGGCTGGATACCAGTAATCTGTAAGGCTGGTACACACTGTAACAATCTGTAAGGCTGGTACACACTGTAACAATCTGAAGGCTGCGTAACACACGGTAACAATCTGTAGGCTGGGTACACACTGTAACAATCTGTAAGGCTGCGTACACACTGTAACAATCTGTAAGGCTGGGTACACACAGTAACATTCGTTAAGGCTGGGTACACACTGTCACATCTGTAAGGCTGGGTACACACGTAACAATCTTAAGGCTGGGTACACCTCATCTGTAAGCTGGTACACATAACAATCTGTAAGGCTGGGTACACACGTAACAATCTGTAAGCTGGTACACACTGGTACAATCTGTAAGGCTTGGTACACACTGTAACAATCTGTAAGGCTGGGTACACCAGTATACCAATCTGTAGGCTGGGTACACACATAACATCTGTAAGGCTGGGTACACACGTAACAAGTCTGTAGGCTGGGTCACACTGTAACAATCTGTAAGGCTGGGTAACACACCTGTACACAATCTGTAAGGCTGGGTCACACAGTAACAATCTGTAAGGCTGGGTACACACGTAACAATCTGTAAGGCTGGTTAACCCACAGTAAACATCTGTAAGAGCTGGGTACCACACGTACCACATCTGTAAGGCTGGGTACACACTGTAACAATCTGTAAGCTTGGGTACCACGTAACATCTGTAAGGCTGGGTACACACTGTAACAATCTGTAAGGCTGGGTACACACGTAACAATCGTAAGGCTGGGTACACACTGTAAACAATCTGTAAGGCTGGGTACAACAGTAACAATCTGTAAGGCTGGGTACACACGTAACAATCTGTACAGGCTGGGTACACACGTAACAATCTGTAAGGCTGGGTACACACAGTTAACAATCTGTAAGGCTGCCTTACACACGGTAACAATCTGTAGGCTGGGTACACACGTAACAATCTGTACGGCTGGGTACACACTGTAACAATCTGTAAGACTGGGTACACACTGTAACAATCTGTAAGGCTGGTACACCCGAACAATCTGTAAGGCTGGGTACACACTGTAACAATCTGTAAGGACTGGGGTACACACTGTAACAATCTGTAAGGCTGGGTAACACAGTAACATCTGTAGGCTGGGTACACACAGTAACAATCTGTAAGGCTGGTTACACACACGTACAATCTGTAAGCTGGTACACACGTAACAATCTGTAAGCTGGGTACACACGTAACAATCTGTAAGGCTGGTACACACTGTAACAATCTGTAAGGCTGGGTACACACAGTAACAATCTGTAAGGCTGGGTACACACTGTAACAATCCTGTAAGTCTGGGTACACACAGTAAACATCTGTAAGATGGGTACACACTGTAACAATCTGTAAAAGGCTGGGTACACACTGTAACAATCTGTAAGGCTGGGTACACACCAGTAACAATCTGTAAGGCTGGGTACACACTGTAACAATCTGTAAAGGCTTGGGTACACACTGTAACAATCTGTAAGGCTGGGTACACACGTAACAATCTGTAAGGCGGGGTAACACAACTGTAAACAATCTGTAAGGCTGGGTACACACGTAACAATCTGTAAGGCCTGGGTACCCACAGTAACAATCTGTAAGCTGGTACACACGTAACAATCTGAAGGTTGGGTACACCATTAACAATCTGTAAGGCTGGTGTACACACTGTAACAATCTGTAATGGTACACGTAAATGGCTGGGTACACAGTAACAATCTGTAGGCGGACACCCTACAATCTGTAAGCTGGGTACACAACTGTACAATCTTGTAAGGCTGGGTAACGCACAGTAACAATCTGTAAGGCTGGGTACACACATGTAACATTCTGAAGTGCTGGGTACACACAGTAACAATCTGTAAGGCTGGGTACACACGTACAATCTGTAATGGCTGGGTACACACTGTAACAATCTGTAAGGCGGGTACACCTTGTAACACAATCTGTAAGGCTGGGTAACACACTGTAACAATCTGTAAGGCTGGGTCAACACGTAACAATCTGTAAAGGTTGGGTAACACTTAACAATCTGTAAGGCTGGGTACACACTGTAACAATCTGTAGGCTGTGGTCCACACTGTAACACTCTGTACGGCTGGGTACACACTGTAACAATCTGTAAGGCTGGGTACACACGTAACAATTGTAAGGGGTACACACGTAACAATCTGTAAGGCTGGGTAAAACACTGTAACAATCGTAAGGGGGTACACACAGTAACAAGTCTTTAGGCTGGGTACACACTGTAACAATCTGTAAGGCTGGGTAACACACATGTAACCAATCTGTAAGGCTGGTACACACTGTAACAATCTGTAAGGCTGGGTAACACATTAACAATCTGTAAAGCTGGTCACACTGTAACAATCTGTAAGGCTGGGTACACACGTAACAATCTGTAAGGCTGGGGTACACACTGTAACAATCTGTAAGGTGGGTACACACTGTAACAATCTGTAGGCTGGGTAACACACTGTAACAATCTGAAGTACTGGGTAACACAGTAACAATCTGTAAGGCTGGGTACACACTGTAACAATTCTGAAGGCTGGGTACACACTGTAACAATCTGTAAGGCTGGGTACCACGTAACAATCTGTAAGGCTGGGTACGCAACAGTAACAATCTGTAAGGCTGGGTACCACTGTACAATCTGTAAGGCTGGGTAACACACTTAACAATCTGTAAGGCTGGGTACACACTAGTAACAATCTGTAAGGCTGGGTACCACGTAACAATCTGTAAGGCTGGGTACAAACGTAACACTGTAAGGCTGGTACACACTGTAACAATCTGTACAGGCTGGGTCCACACATAACCATCTGTAAGGCTGGGTACACACTGTAACAATCTGTAAGGCTGGGTACAACACTGTAACATCTGTAAGGCTGGGTACACACTGTACAATCTGTAAGGCTGGTACACGAACAATCTGTAGGCTGGGTATAAACACACTGTAACAATCTGTAAGGCTGGGTACACACTGTACAATCTGTAAGGCTGGGTACACACTGTATACCAATCTGTAAGGCTGGTAACACATAAACCAATCTGTAAGGCTGGGTACACACTGTAACAATCTGTAAGGCTGGGTACACACTGTAACAATCTGTAAGGCTGGTACACACAGTAACAATCTGTAACGGCTGGGTACACACAGTAACAATCTGTAAGGCTGGGTACACACAGTAACAATCTGTAAGGCTGGGTACGCACTGTAACAATCTGTAAGGCTGGGTACACACTGTAACAATCTGTAAGGCTGGGTACACACTGTAACAATCTGTAAGGCTGGGTACACACAGTAACAATCTGTAAGGCTGGGTACACACAGTAACAATCTGTAAGGCTGGGTACACAACTGTAAATCTGTAAGGCCTGGGTACACACAGTTACATCTGTAAGGCTGGGTACACACTGTAACACATCTGTAAGCTGGGTACCACGTAACAATCTGTAAGGCTGGTACCACACTGTAACAATCTGTAAGGCTGGGTACACACAGTAACAATCTGTAAGGCTGGGTTACACACGTAAATCTGTAAGCTGGGGTACCACACTGTAAACAATCTGTAAGGCTGGGTACACCAGTACAATCTGTAGCCTGGGTACACACTGTAACATCTTGTAAGGCTGGGTACACACAGTAACAATCTGTAAGCTGGTACACACGTAACAATCTGTAAGGCTGGGTACACAGTAACATCTGTAAGCTGGTACGACGTAACAATCTGTAAGGCTGGGTACACACTGTAACACATCTTTAAGGCTGGGTCACACTGTAACAATCTGTAAGGTGCTGGTTTACACACATACAAATCTGTAAGGCCTGGTACACACTGTAACAATCTGTAAGGCTGGGTACACACAGTCAACTCTGTAGGCTGGGTACAGACTGTAACAATCTGTAAGGCTGGGTACCACTGTAACAATCTGTAAGGCTGGGTACACACGTAACAACTGTAAGCTGGTACACCACAGAACAATCTGGGGGGTAAGGCTGGTACCACTGTAACAATCTGTAAGGCTGGGTACACACTGTAACAATCTGTAAGGTGGGTACACACAGTAACAACATCTGTAAGGCTGTTGTAAGGCTACACACAGTAACAATCTGTAGGCTGGGTACCACTGTAACAATCTGTAAGGCTGGGTACACACAGTAACAATCTGTAAGGCTGGGTACACCCTTAACAATCTGTAGGTTGTACCACAGTAACATCTGTAAGGCTGGGGTACACACAGTAACAATCTGTAAGGCTGGGTACACACTGTGAACCACTGTAAGGCTGGGTACACACTGTAACCAATCTGTTTAAGGCTGGGTACACACTGTAACAATCTGTAAGGCTGGGTACAACACACGTACACAATCTGTAAGAGGCTGGTTACACACGTAACAATCTGTAAGGCTTGGGTACAACACAGTAACATCTGTAAAGGCTGGGTACCACTGTCAAGTAACAATCTGTAAGGTGGTATACACACAGTAACAATCTGTAAGGCTGGGTACACACGTTAACAATCTGTAGGCTGGGTATACACACTGTAACAACTCTGTAAGGCTGGGTACCACACGTAACAATCTGTAAGCTGTAGCACAGTACCATTGTAAGCTGGGTACACACTGTAACAATCTGTAAGGCTGTGGCACACACGTAAACAATCTGTAAGGCTGGGTACACACACTGTAACAATCTGTAAGGCTGGTACACACGTAACAATCTGTAAGGCGGGTACGACACGTAACAATCTGTAAGGCTGGGTACACACTGTAACAATCTGTAAGAGCTGGGTACACACATGTAACAATCTGTAAGGCTGGGTAACACGTAACAATCTTTAGGCTGGTACCACTGTAACAATCTGTAAGGCTGGGTACACACTGTAACATCTTGTAAGGCTGGGTACACACTGTAACAATCTGTAAGGCTGGGTAACACAGTAACAATCTGTAAGGCTGGTACCACACTGTAAACAATCTGTAAGGCTGGGTAACCACTGTAACATCTGTAAGGCTGGTACGACTGGACTGGGTAACACTGTAACAATCTGTAAGGCTGGGTACCACACGTAACAATCTGTAAGGCTGGGTACACACAGTAACAATCTGTAAGGCTGGTACACACGTAACAATCGGTAAGGCGGTACACAGTCAAAATCTGTAAGGCTGGGGTAACACACTGTAACATCTGTAGCTGGTACACACTGTAACATCTGTAAGGCTGGGTACACACTGTAACATCTGTAAGGCTGGGTACACACATGTAACAAATCTGTAAGGCTGGGTACACACGTAACAATCTGTAAGGCTGGGTCACACAGTTACCAATCTGTAAGGCTGGGTACACACTTAACAATCTGTAAGCTGGGTACACAACTGTAACAATCTGTAAGGCTGGGTAACACATGTAACAATCTGTAAGCTGGGTACACACTGTAACAATCTGTAAGGCTTGGGTACAACATACCACGTAACTGACGTCATTGTAAGGCTGGGTACACACTGTAACAATCTGTAAGGAGCTGGTACACACTGTAACAATCGTAAGGCTGGGTACACACGTAACAATCTGTAAGGCCGAGGTACACACAGTAACAATCTGTAAGGCTGGGTACACACTGTAACAATCTGTAAGGCTGGGTACACACAGTAACCATCTGTAAGGCTGGGTACAACACAGTAAACATCTGTAAGGCTGGGTACACACTGAAACAAATCTGTAGGCTGGGTACACACTGTAACATCTGTAGGCTGGGTCACACTGTAACATCTGTAAGGCTGGTACACACGTAAATCGTAGCGGGTAACACACAGTAACAATCTGTAAGGCTGGGTACACACGTAACAATCTGTAAGGCTGGGTACACACTGTAACAATCTGTAAGGCTGGTAACACCTAACATCTGTAAGGCGGGACACACGTAACAATCTGTAAGGCTGGGTAACACATGTAACAATCTGTAAGCTGGGTACAAGCACAGTACACATCTGGTAAGGCTGGGTACACCAGTAACATCTGTAAGGCTGGTAACGCACTGTAACAATCTGTAAGCGCTGGGTACACACGTTAACAATCTGTAGGCTGGGTACACACTGTAACAATCTGTAAGGCTGGGTACACACGGTACAATCTGTAAGGCTGGGACAGCACAGTACAATCTGTACTGGGACACACTGTAACCATCCTGTAAAGGCTGGGTACACACTGTAACAATCTGTAAGGCTGGTACACACTGTAACAATCTGTAGGCTTGGTACACACATGTAACAATCTGTAAGGGCTGGTACACACGTAACAATCTTTAAGGCTGGGTACACACTGATACAATCTGTAAGGCTGGGTACCACAGTACAATCTGTAAGGCTGGTACACACATGTAACAATCTGTAAGGCTGGGTACACCCTGTAACAAGCTCTTAAGGCTGGTTACACACCTGTACCAATCTGTACAGGCTGGGTACACCTGTCACACAATCGTTTAAGGCGGGTACACCTGTAACAATCTGTGGCTGGGTAACACTGTAACAATCTGAGCTTGGTACACGTAACAATCTAGGCTGGTACACACACGGTACACAATCTGTAAGGCTGGGTACACACGTAACAATCTGTAAGGCTGGTACACACGACATCTGAAGGCTGGTAACACATTAACACTTGTAAGGCTGGGTACACAGTAACCAATCTTTAAGGCTGGTCACACAGTAAACAATCTGTAAGGCCGTTGGGTACACACTGTAACAATCTGTAAGCTGGGTACACACTGTAACATCTGTAAGGCTGGTACACCAGTAACATCTGTAAGGCTGTACCACGTAAACAATCTGTATGGCTGGTACGCACATTAACAATCTGTAAGGCTGGGTACCACGTAACATCTGTAAGGCTGGGTACACACTGTACAATCTGTAAGGCTGGTACACACAGGAACAATCTGTAGGCTGGGTACACACTGTAACAATCTGTAAGGCTGGGTACACACGTAACAATCTGTAAGGCTGGGTACACACTGTAACAATCTGTAGGCTGGGTACACACAGTAACAATTCTGTAAGGCTGGGTACACACTGTAACAATCTGTATAGCTTGGTACACACAGTAACAATCCTGTAAGGCTGGGATTACACACAGTAACAATCTGTAAGGCTGGGTATACACACAGTAACAATCTGTAAGGCTGGGTACACACTGTACAACTGTAAGGCTGGGTACGCACACTACAATCTGTAAGGCCTTTGGTACACACAGTAACAATCTGTAAGGCTGGGTACACACGGTAACAATCTGTAAGGCTGGTACGCACTGTAACAATCTGTAAGGCTGGGTACGCACAGTCAATCACTGTAGGCTGGGTACGCACAGGCTTAACAAATCTGTAAGGCTGGTACGCACAGTAACAATCTGTAGGCTGGGTACCACACTCGTACAATCTGTAATGGTCTGGGTAACCACAGTAACAATCTGTAAGGCCTGGGTACCCACTGTACAATCTGTAAGGCTGGGTACACACTGTAAAATCACCATCTTGTAAGGCTGGTACACACTGTACCAATCTGCAGGCTGGTACACCAGTAAACAATCTTGTAAGGCTGGTACCACAGTAACAATCTGTAAGGCTGGGTACACACTGTAACAATCTGTAAGGCTTGGTAACACACTGTAAAACAATTCTGTAAGGCTGGTACACACTGTCAATCTGTAAGGCTGGGTACACCCTGTAACCAATCTGTAAGGCTGGGTACACCGTAACAATCTTAGGCTGGTACACAGTAACAATCTGTAAGGCTGGGTACACACTGTAACAATCTGTAGGCTGGCTACCACTGTAACAATCTGTAAGGCTGGATAACACTGTACAATCTGTAAGGCTGGGTACACACATAACAATCTGTAAGGCTGGGTACACACGTAAACAATCTGTAAGGCTGGTACACACTGTAACAATTTTTCTAGTAAGGCTGGGTACACACTGTAACAATCTGTTAAGGCTGGGTACACACAGTAACAATCTGTAACGGCTGGGTACACACTAGTCTGCAATCTGTAAGGCTGGGTACACACAGTAACAATCTGTTAAGGCTGGGTACACCTGTAACAATCTGTAAGGCTGGGTACACACAGTAACAATCTGTAAGGCTGGGTACACACTGTAACAATCTGTAAGGCTGGGTACACACAGTAACAATCTGTAAGGCTGGTACACACGGTAACAATCTGTAAGGCTGGTACACACTGTAACAATCTGTAAGGCTGGGTACACACGTAACAATCTGTAAGGCTGGTACACACAGTAACATCTGTAAGGCTGGGTACACAGTAAACAACTATCTGTATGGCTGGGTACACCTGTAAACAATCTGTAAGGCTGGTTACACACTGTAACAATCTGTAAGGCTGGGTACACACAGTAACAATCTGTAAGGCTGGGTACCACTGTAACAATCTGTAAGTCTGGGTACGTCACTAGTAACAATCTGTAAAGGCTGGGTACACACGTACAATCTGTAAGGCTGGTACACACTGTAACAATCTTGTGCTGGGTACACACACTAACAATCTGTAGCTGGTTCACCCAGTAACAATCTGTAGGCTGGGTACACACTATAACAATCTGTAAGGACTGGGTACATCAGTCCAATCTGTAAGGCTGGGTCACTTAATCTGACTGACACAGTAACATCGTAAGGCTGAACTGGACAACTGTAAGGCTGTACCACGTACTGGGCGTGTGACACACAGTAAACAATCTTTAGGAGGTACATATTGAAGGCTGTCCATACATTTGACAGATGTGGGTACACCGAAACATCAAGTTCACCGTAACATCTGTAAGTGGGTACGCACTAAAAGTAAATACATAAGGGAGACTGGGCTGCCTATTCGCCTACTCGCACATCCTAACTTACAGGGATCTGTGACGAGCTGAATGTAGTTTGACATTGGTCGGTCAAACTGTCAGCACTATCCTGTTACCAATAGGCCAGTGTGACCGGAGTGTTACCGTAGTAGCCATCCTAACGGGAATGTGTAACTATACTGCCATCGTCTACACGGCTGATTATATTATGGACTAGCCATCACGCATGAATAATCCAAGGATGCATCGTTCAGGGTACTTTTATGGGTTCTTGTCGTATCTGGAATACAGTAGTACACAATCTATGCTGGGTCACCAATCTGTAACATCGTAGGCAATTAATCACAGTACCCAACTATAAGCTATAGGAGTATCCACTGTACAACTCTCGTCAAGAATCCGGCTTTAATCACGTAATGAATCATTATCTGTATTAGACCTGGGTACTGACACTGTTAAAATTTGATATGGTAGATTACACCTGTAAATTGTTAACGCTTCGAGTAACTCAATAACCTAACCTCTTGAACTTATGATGGGACACCTGTAAATTCTGAAGCCTGGGTAGCACGAGTTAACTAATTCTGAGTGGTACACACGACAATCCTGTATAGCTGTGGTACACTTGTACACTTTATAGGTAAGACACACTGAACATCTTCAGTGCTGGGATAACACTTAAAATCTTACAGGCGATACCATCATAACAATCATGAGTGTAACCGGTTCCTGTACACACTCAGTACACTTGCTGTACTATGAACAGACCTCCGGCTCTACAACTTAATTTACAGTAGGGATACATCTCTATAGGTACTGATGGTAACCAGACTGTATCTCAGTCTGTGGCTGTACACTATACACAGACTTATGACTCTGTAATCCTGTATAACTAGCATTTGACAATCCTTGTAATCATGTGGTACACCAGAGTCCTAAACATCTGTGTCCTTGGGTACACCTATAAGACCAAATCCTAGTGATGTCTATTCTATATCAGTGGGTACATTCCATATAAACACTCTGACCAGAGTCCCTGTTACTCCTGGCCTGTACCTTATATACACAGTCTGTAAGGCTGGGATCCACACGTAAACAATCTGTAAAGGCTGGTACATCACTGTAACAATATGTGCAGTATCCCTTATAAGGGGTCACTTGGGTACACGTCAAAGTCGTGGAGGTCTGGGTACACACTATCACAATCTGTAGGCTGGGTACACACTGTAACATCTGTAGGCTGGGTTACCACTAGTACCAACTGTAAGGCTTGGGTTAACACATAACAATTTGTAAGGCTGGTACCCACGTAACATCTGTACGGCTGTGTACACTGTAACAATCTGTAAGGGGTACACACGAACAATCTGTAACTGCTGGGTACAAAATAACAATCATGTAAGCTGGGTACACATACAATCTGTAAGGCTGGGTACAACGTAACAATCTGTAAGGCTGGTACACACTGTAACAATCTGTACGGTTGGTCACACTGTAACTCGTAAGGCTGGGTACCACTGTAACAATCGTGTAAGGCGGTACACACGAGTACAATCTGTAAGTCCTGGTACACACCTAGGGGATACATCGTAATGACTGAGGTACACCTGTAACCCAGTCTGTAAGGCTGGGTACTACACTGTAACATCTGTAAGGTGGTTACAGAGGCAACATTTCCAAAATCATGATTACCCAGGTTCGTTACTCATCTGTTCGTTGACTATATAGTACACAGTATCAGTGATCGTTCTCAATCCTTATATTTAACAGTAGGGTGATACATTTCCATAATAGGCAGACGTGCCGCATAGTTCCCTGGTACATACCAGGTCGACTTCCTTTTACTTTTAGACATGCCGACTCCTCGTGACTTCAATATCTATAGTTCGTAGGATCTTATCTAATCGATGAGTGTTCCCAGGTCTGTCCTGTCAAAACATCAGTCGTGTCTTGACCTATATGCACAACTCGTACCTAATATCCTTCTAGTTACAGTTGGGTACATTACCTGATATTCGGTGGTACCCAGCTTAGTATTCCTAGAATAATATCTGTGTCCTGAATCCTTATACTAGCCACACAGGTCTCCCGTTAGGACTTTAATATTTTGGATAAGCTTGACATGTAGCCGATACTCCATGTCCCCTGGTAAGAATCTATGGAAGAATAAGGCCGAGTACCCTGTTTAAGTGCTCGTGTCTCTTGTCGCTTATGAGGCGACTATGACTTCTATTCTTTAATTTCAGTCAGGAACATGTCCCTATATCAGAGTTACCCAAGTTGTACTACCGTCTGTATTTGTACCTTATAGCCAGATCCTATGAACTTCGATTCTTAAATTCGTTCATATCCTTATAATCTAGTCAGAGTCCCTACTCATCTGTCCACTCTTGGACAGACTCCAGTGACTCAATATCTAAATTTACAGTAGGATCTCTATCCAAAACCATCGGTGACCCAGAGTCTGAATAATCAGTGTGGTACTAAATAGCACGACTTCAGATGATTTCTAATATCACCTATGTCAAACAGTGATAATTATCCACTTATCAATACATGGATGTACCAAGTATCCTGTATTGAACTCAGTCTGTTCCTATATTATATATAGATAACCTGTACTTCGTGACTCTTAGCTATCCCTTAATAATTACAGTAGGGATCACTCCTGAATCCTCTTATATACACCGTGATTTAATACGTTTAATTGAGTGTTAGCCCAGAGTCCCTGTATAACTCGTCTGTGTCCGTACCTTATATAGACACAGAACTCCTCCGTGACTTCATAATATCCTTTTATTTTACAGTAGGGATACATATCCCTTAAAATACATGAGTGGTAACCCAGAGTCTTATACCATCTGTGATACCTCTGTTACCTTACTATATGGACACCAGAACTCCTCAGTGACTGTCTAATACCTTATAATTTAACAGTAGGGATGACATTTTCCTATATAATACATGAGTGGTACCCCGAGTCCCTGTATCAACTCAGGTCTGTGTCCTTGTACCTTTATATAGACCCAGTAACTCCTCAGACTTCTCAATTCCTTATAATTTAACAGTAGAGGGATACATTATCCCTTATAATACATGAGTGGTAACCCAGGTTCCCCTGTATAACTCAGTCGTGTCCCTTGTACTTTATATGAACAGAACTCCTCAGTGACTTCTAAGTACCTTATAATTTACAGTAGGGGATACCCATAAAATCCCTATAATACATGAGTCGGTACCCGATTTCCCTGTTATAAACCGTCAGCGTGTTCCCGTGTACCTTTTATATAGACACCGAACCTCAGTTGACTTCTAATTATCCTTATAATAGTCGTAGGGAATACACTTCCCCTTATAATACACGAGTGAGTAAACCCAGAGTTTCCCTGTTATAACTGGATCTGTGTGTCCATTGTACCTGTATATAGGACACAGAACTCCTCAGTGACTTCTAATATCCTTTAATTTACAGTAGGGGATACATTATCCCTTATAAATACATGATGGTACCCAGAGTCCCCTGATAACTCATCCCGTGTCCTTGTACCTGTTAGTATAGACACAGAACTCCTTCCGCAGTGACTTTCTAACTATCCTTCATAATTTACAGTAGGGGATAACATTATCCCTTATAACATCGACGGTGGTACCACAAAGTTCCCTGTTCAAACTCAGTCTGTGTCCGTGTACCTTTATATAGACACAAACTCTCTCAGTGCTTCTAATATCCCCATTAAATTTAACAGTATGGGATACATTATCCCTTATAATCATGAGTGGTACCGATTTCCCCTGTAAACTCAGTCCCTGTGTCCATTGTACCTTTATATAGACAAACAGACCCTCAGTGACTTGCTAATATCCTTATAATTTCAGTGATTACCATTTCCCTTATAAACATGAGTGTGGGGTACCCAGAGTTTCCCTGTAATAACTCAGTCCTGTGGTGGTCCCTGTACCTTATATGGAAACAAGACTCCTCAGTGACTTCTAATATCTTTATATTTACAGTAGGGTATCATTATCCCTATAAACATGAGTGGTACCCAGAGTTTCCCTGTATAATTCAGTCTGGTGCCGTGTACCTTTATATAGACACGACTCCCACTGACTTCTAATATCCTTATACTATTTACATAGGGGCTACACCTTATTCCCTTATATACATGAGTGGTACCCAGAGTTCCTGGATAACTCATCCTGGTCCTTGTAACCTTTTGTATTAGACACAGAACTCCTCGTGACTCTCATATCCTTATAATTTAAACGCTAGGACACTGTGCCAAATTGCAGCAATATCTAGGACACTGTGGACGTTGCAAGCAATAATCTAGCGACACTGTGACAGATTGGAAAGCAATATCTAGGATACTGTTGGCCAGATGAAAAAGCATATCTAGGACACTGTCCGATTGAAAGCAATTCTAGGACACTGTGACAGATTTGAAGCAAATCTAGGATACTGTGCCGATTGAAAGCAATATCTAGGACACGTGACAGATTGAAGGCATATCTAGGATAATGGTGACAGATGGAAAGCAATACTAGGATAATGGTAGCCCAGATCGAAGCACATCTAGGCCTGTGCCAGATTGAAAGCAATATTAGGACAACTGTTGACAGATTGAAAGCAAATATCTAGGATACTGTGACAGATTGAACGCAATATCTAGGATACTGTGTCCGATTGAAAGCAATATCTAGGACACTTGCCAGATGAAAGCATATCTAGGACCTGTGATCCGATTGAAAGCATATCAGGTAACTGTGCCAGTTGAAGTCATATCTAGGCACTGTGCCCAGATTGAAAGCAATATCTAGTATCCACGGCCGCGGGGGGGGGGGGGGGGAGGGGACGCAAAGGCGGTCCAGGGGTGCTCCCCGCGGGTGTTCGTGCGGTCAAGGGCACCCCGGGGGCGCCGCCGCGAGGCCGGACTGTGCCAGATAGAAAGCAATAATCCTAGGGGTGACCGCCATGCAAGCGGCTCCGCATAGAGAGTCGTATAGGGTGTGCAGCCAGGGCTGCGGCGCCCGCGTGCCCCACAGCCCCTGTGTGAGCGCCCCCTCCTCCACAGCTCAGATATCTGGACAGCTGTTCCAGATAAAAAGCAAATCTAGGATAACTGTGCAGATTGAAGCAATATCTAGGACCTGTGCCAATTGATAGCAATTCTATGATACTTGTGGCCAGATTGAAAGCACAAAGCAATATCTTGGACCCTGTGCCAGATAGAAAAGCAAAATATCTAGATACTGTGCCAGATTGAAGCAATATCTAGACAAACTGTGGCCGATTGAAACAATCCTAGAAAGAACACTGTGGACAGATTTGAAAGCAATACCTAGGAACACTCTGTGGCCAATTGAAAGCAAATTCTAGGACACTGTGACAGATTGGAAAAGCAATCATCTAGATACTGTCGCCAGATTGAAAGCATATCAGGGACACTGTGCCAGATTGAAAAGCAATATCTAGAACCGCGTGCCAGATTGACAAGCAATCCTAGGATAAACTGTGGCCAGATTGAAAGCAATATCTATGACCTGTGCCAGATTGAAAGCAATATCTAGGAACTGTGTCCAGTTAAGCAATACCTAGGATCAACCTGTGAAGATTGAAAATCAATAACTTAGGACACTGTCCAGATGAAAGCAATATCCTTAGGATACTGTGACAGATTGAAAGCAATATCCTATGATACTGTGCCAGTTGAAAGCAATATCTAGGACCTGTGACCATAAAAACCGCCAAACTCCAAAAATCCCCGCACCCCCATCTGTTTTCCCCTTTCCAAACCCCCCCTCCACACCCAAAGTCTTTCCCCCTCCCACCCCCCACCCAAACCTTCCAACCCCCCCCCCCTCCCCTCCCCCCCCATCACACCCCACCCCACAATCCCCCACACCACCGGCCCCCCCCCCCAACCCCCTCCCCAATAAAAACCACAGCCACCCCCCATCAAAATCCACATAACTCAACCCCAACCCACCACTTTCACCACACCAAACCATCAATTTCATATTTTCCTCTCCATCTATCTCTCCCCCTGTGCCAGATTGAAGCAAATATCTAGACCTGGCAGATTGAAAGCATATCTAGGACACTGTGACAGATTGAAAGCAAGATATCTACTAGTATATACCTATAAAAACTGTGACGATTGAAAGCATTCTAGGACCTTGTGCCTGTGAGAAATCAGACAATATCTAGGATACTGTGCCAGATTGACAAGCAATTCTATCTTAGGACACTGTGGGTGGCCAGAAATTGAAAGCAATATCTAGGACACTGTGCCAGTTGAATCAACAATATCTAGGATACTGTTGCCAGTTGAAAGCAATATCTAAGGCACTGCGCCAGATTGAAAGCCATTCTAGGAATAGACATGTGCCAGAAGAAAGCAAATATCTATGACACTGTGCCAGCTTGAAAGCAATATCTAAGTATACGGTGACAGATTGAAGCAATATCTAGGACAACTGTGGGCCAGATAGAACGCAATATCTAGGATACCTGGCCAGATTGAAAGCGAATATCTAGGTCTAGGACATTAACACCTGTGCCCAGATTGAATCAATATCTAGGACAATAAAAGAACAACTGTGCCAAAGAAAAGCAATAATCTAGGATAACTGTGACAGAGAAAGCACATATCTAGTTAGACCACTGTGCCAGATTGATAGAATAAATCTCAGGATATGAACGTTCCAGATTGAAAGCAATATCTAGGACACCTGGTGCCAGATAGAAAGCAAGAGCAAATATCTAGGATACTGTGGGCCAGATTTGTAGCAATAATCTAGGACAAACTGTGCCAGATTGACAAACAGCAATACCTAGAAACAAACTGTGCCAGATTGAAAGCAAATACCTAGGACACTGTGCCATATTGAAAAAGACAACAAGGGCAAGGTATGGCGGGGGTGGATATAAGACACCTGGGGATGAAGGGGGACACTGTGACAGATTCGAAAACACGCGAGACAGAGGAGTGGGACATACGAGAAGGACAGGAGAGCGAGGGAGACAGGAGGGCGGAGAGCTAGACTGAGGGAGGTGGGGCTGAGTGAAGCCTGTACTGTGCCAGATTGAAACAAGCTAGACACTTTGCCGATTTAAAGCACTATCTAGGACACTGTGGCCAGATTGAACGCAAAATATCTAGGATACTGTGCCAATTGAAAGCAATATCTTAGGACCCGCTGTGCCAGATTGAAAGCAATATCTAGGATACCTGTGCCAGATTGAACATCAAATACCTAGGATCCTTGACAGATTGAAAGCATATCTATCTAGGCACACTGTGCCATAATTGCAAAGTCAATATCTAGGATACTGTGACAATTGAAAGCAAATAAAAAAGCAAAAGCAACAATATCTAGGATACGTGCCAGATTGAAAGCATATCAGGACACCTGTGCCAGATTGAAAGAAAAGGCAAAAGCAAATATCATAGGCAACACTTTGCCCAGATTGAAAGCAATATCTAGGACACACTGTGCCAGATTGAAAAAGCACTAGCTAGGACACTGTGACAGATGGAAGCCATTCTAGTATATACTGGTGACCATATTGAAAGCATATTGGACATCACTGTGCCAGATAAAAGCAACATATCTAGGATAAATGTGCCGATTGAAAAAGCAATATCTAGGACACCACTTGTGGCCCGAATTTAAAGCAGCAATTCTAGGACACTGTGCCATGATGAAATCAATAAATTCCCCTTGTTTTTAGGATACTGGCAAGATTTGAAAGCATATCTAGGACACTGCCAGTTGAAAGCAATATCTAGGATACTGTGGACAGATAGAAAGCAATAATCTAAGGACACTGTGACAGATTGAAAGCAATATCTAATATCTAAGGACAACTGGGTGTGCCAGAATTGAAAGCAATATCCTAGGACACTCCAGATTGAAAGCATATCAGGACCTGTGACAGATTGAAAGCAATCTCTAGTATACTGTGAACAGATTGAAACCATATCTAGGACACTGTGCCAGATGGAAAGCAAAGATCTAGGATACTGTGCCAGAATGAAAGCAATATCTAGGATACTGTTCCAAATAAGAACGCATATCTGGATCCTGTGCGAATTGAAATCAATATCTAGGACACTGTGCCAGTTGAAAGCAATATCCAGGATACTGTGCCAGCATTGCAGCAATCTCTAGGATACTGTGACAGACTAAAAGCAATATCGGAATGATAACTGGTGCCAGATTAAATAAAGCATAAATCTAGGAAAATAACTGTTGCCAATTGAAAGCAATATCCTAGGACAAGCACAAGACTGTGCCAGATAGAAAGCCTATCTAGGATACTGTGCCGATTGACAGCAAATATCTAGTATATCACTGTGACAGATTGAAAGCACATATCTAGGACACTGTTCCAGATTGAAAGCATATCTGTATACTGTGACAGATTGAAAGCACTATCAGTATAACTGTGACAGATTGAAGAAAACAAATATTCTAGGACACTGTGCAGATTGAAAAAGCAATATCTAGTAACTGTGACAGATTGAAGCATATCTCTACTAGGATACTGTGCCAATTGAAAGCAATAATATCTAGGATACTGTGACAATAAAAAAAGATTGACAGCATACTCGGGACCTGTGCCGATTGAAAAGCAATATCTAGGACACTGTGCCAGATTGAAACAATCTCTAGGATACTGTGACAGATTTAAGGAATCTCTAGGACACCGGTGGCAGATAGAAGCATAACTATCTAGGATACTCGTGACAGATTGAAAGGCAATATCTAGGACACTGTGCGATTGAAAGAATAGCTAGGATACTGTGCCGATTGCAAAGCATACTCTAGGACCGTCAAGTTGAAAGCAATATCTAGGAGGATACTGTTAAGACCGATGACGCAATATCTAGGAACTGTGCCGATTGAAGCAATATCTAGGAATAAACTGTGCCAGATGAAAGCAAATACTAGGACACTGTCCAATTGGACAGCATATCTAGCTCACTGTGCCACCAGATTGAAAGCAATAATCTAGTATACTGTGGACGATTGACAGGAATATCTAAGTATATAACTGTGCCCGACTTGAAAGCAATATCTAGATACGTGCCGATTGAAGCAATATCTATTATACTGTGGACAGATTGAAAGCAATTTTGTGGATCTGGTGAAGATTGACAGCAATATCGAGACAACTGTGCCAGATTGAAATCAAGAATCTAGGACACTGTGCCAGATTGAGCAAACTAGGATACTTGATTGACAGATTGACAGCACTATCTAGGATCAAAACTGTACAGACTGAAAGCACAAGTATCTAGGACACTGTGCAGATTGAAGCAATATCCTAGGATTAAATTGTGACTGTTGTCCATTGAAAGCATATCTAGACACTGGTTGCCAGATTGATAAACAATACCTAGGACACTGTGCCAGTCAACAGACTCCAGATTTGAAAGCAATACGCCTAGGAACTGGGTAGCAATCTACACTGTGCCAGATTGAAGAGCAATAATCTAGGCCCTGCAATACCTACTAGGACACTGTGCCCAGAATGAAAGCAATATCTAGGATACTGTGGATGGACAATTCAGTGTATGTGAATTAAGAAATAGATCGTACAGGACTGAGAATACTAGGAATTACCTTGAATTGAACACGTCCAGATTGAAGAAGCAATATCTAGTAAAAAAACTGCTACAGATTGAAAGCACATATCTAGGCACTGCCAGATAAGCATTGGGATACGTGACAGATTGGAAAGCAACTACTAGGATCACTGTGCCAGATTTGAAAGCAATACTATCTGTGCCAATTAGCTTGTGGTCGGTGCAGGATTGAAAGCAAATTCAGGGACCATGTGACAGATTGAAAGCAATATCTAGATACTTTGCAGATTGACAGCAATTCTAGGAACAGCCGTAGAAGCGATCTGCCTGTGCCAGGATTAGAAAGCAATTCTAGGATACTGTGCCAGATTGAAAGCAATACCTAAGGAACTTGCAGATTGAAAGCAATAATGCTAGGATACGTGCCAGATTGAAAGCAATTACTAGGGGACACTGTGCCAGCCAGTTGAAAGCAATATCTAGGACACTGTGCCAGATTGAAAGCAATATCTAGGAACTGTCCAGATGAAAGCATATCAGGATACTGTGCAGATGAAAATCAATATCTGGAAATACTGTTGCCCAGATTTGAAAGCTCAATATCTAGGACCTAGATCTGTGCCAGATTGAAAGCAATTATCTAGGATACTGTGCCAGATTGACAGCAATCACTAGGGATCTGTGAAGATTGAAACAGTCTAATCCTTCATCTAGGAAAGCAATATGCAAAGAAGATATCGACTGTGCCAGATTGAATACAATAGTTGGTACTGTGCCAGATTTGAAAGCAATATCTAGGTAGCTGCCAGATTAAAGCTACAATATCTAGGACATTGTGACAGATTGAAAGCAAAATATACTATAACTGTGCAGATTGAGCAAAGCAATAGCTAGGACTGTGCCAGATTAAAGCGAATATCTAGGCATACTGTGCCAGATTGAAGCTACAGCTAGGCACATGTGCCAGATTGAAAGCAATATCTAGGACATGTGCCAGATATGAAGCATAATCTAGTGATACTGGATCCAGAATTGAAAGCAATATCTAGGCACATCTGTGACCCGATTGAAAGCAACTATCTAGGACACTGTGCCAAGATTGTAACACAATATCTAGGATACTGTGCCATTGAAAGCAATAATCTAGGTATGTTGACAAAACAATATTAGCTACTGCAGATTGTGAACAGCAATATTAGAGAACTGTGGCCAGATTAAATCACATCTAATACTCACGGACACTGCATTTGAAAGCAATATCTAGATACTGTGCAGATTGAAAGCCAAATTAACACTGGCCGTATGAAGATAGTACTGTGACAGTATGAAAGCAATATCTAGTGAACTATGGCCAGATTGAAAGCAATATCTAGGAACTGTGCCAGATTGAAAGACCATACTAGGTGACAACTTGTGCCAGATGGAAAAGCAATATTAGGAAGACTGTGGTCCAGATTGAAGCAATATCTAGGATAGACTGTGCCAAATTGAAAGCAATCTAGGACACTAGGGACGACTGTTGACAGATGGAAAGGCAATATCTAGGACACTGTGCCAGATTGAAAGCAATTATCTAGGATCAACTGGTGCCAGATTGAAAGCTAATATCTAGGATACTTAGTGACGCATATAACGCAATATCTAGGATGAACCTGTGCAGATAGAAAGCAAAATCTTAGGAACTGTGCCAAGATTGAAAGCATATCTAGTAACTGTGAACAAGTTTGAAAAGCAAATATCTAGGAACTGTGCCAGATTGAAAGCAATAATCTACGATACTGGCCAGATTGAAAGAAACCTTATCAAGGATACTGTGACAGATTGAAAGCAAAATCTAGGACATCTGTGCCAATTGAACTAGTAATACTGTACAGGGTAGCTTCTAGGATACTGTGCCAATTGAAACGCAATATCTAGGACACTGTGAAAGATTGAAAGCAACTATCTATAATGTGCAGATTGAAGCATTATCTCTATAGGACACTGTGCCAGATTGAATGAGCAATATCTAGATGGAATATGACTTCAGGCACCGCAATTGAACACTATATATCGTCTGAAGCAATATCGTACTGTGCCAAGTTGAAAGCAATATCTGGATACTGTGCACAGATTGAAGCAATATCTAGGGAAACCTGTGCCAGATTTGAAGCAAAATCTAGGATACTGCTGCCAGATTGAAAGCAATATCTAGTGATCACTGTGCCAACAGATTGAAACAATATCTTAGGGTATCTGTGCCAGATTGAAAGCATATCTAGATCACTGGGTGCCAGATTGAAAGCAATACTAGGATACTGTCCAGACGTTGAAAGCAATATCTAGGATACTGCTGACCAGATGAAAGTTTTGTTTGATCTGGACAGTACAATATCTAGGATCACTGTGCCAGATTGAAAGCAATATCTCTGACAACTGGGTAGACAGATTGAAAGCAATATCTAGGGAAAACAATCTGTGCACATATGAACAAGCAATATCTAGATGCACTGTGCCAGAATTAAAAGCCATATTCAAGGATACGGTGCCCATGAAAGCAAATATCTAGAGGACACTGTGCCAGATTGAAAGCAATATCTAGGATCCTGATGTCCGATTAAAGCAATATCTAGGAATCCATGGAAGCCATCAGGTTGCCAGATTGAAAGCAATAATCTACGGACCACTGTGACACGATTTGAAAGCAATATATACTTGCGATAGAGCATGGATCTGGCCAGATTTGAAAGCAATATCTAGGATACTTTGCCAGATTGAAAGCAATCTCTAGGATAACTGTGGCCAGATTGAAGAAGCAATATCTAGAACTAGGACAGATTGAAAGCAATATCTAGGACTGTGCATGGAAATCTGTGACATGCTGACAGAGAAAGCAATATCTAGGACACTGTGCCAGATTGAACGCATATCTAGAATGGACAGTTGAGCATTTCGAGATACTGTGACCATATTGAAAGCAATATATCTAGGATCACTGTGCACAGATTGAAAGCAATATCTAGGACACTGTGCCGAAAGATTGAAAGCAATATCTATGACACTGTGGCCAGATTGTAAGCCATATCTAGGATACTGTGACCAGATTGAAAGTCATAATCTAGGACATAGTCCAAGATTGAAAGCAATACTAGGACACTGTGACAGATTGAAAGCAGCATATCTAGATACTGGTGCCAGATTGAAATCAATATCTAGGACACATGTGCCAGATTGAAAGCAATATCTAGGATACTGTGCCAGATTGAAAGCAATATCTCGAGGAGATGTAACAGATTAATCTAGATAAGATGAGCAATATCTAGGAACAACTGTGACAGATGCAAAGCAAATCTAGGGACACCTGTGGCCCGTTGAAAGCAATATCTTAGGACACTGTGCCTGCATGAAAGCAATATCTAGGATCGGCCATGTTGTGCCTATTGAAAACCAATATCTAGGATAACTGTGCCAGATTGGATACCAGGAGTGCGGTTGGAAAAGCAATACCCTAGGATACTGTGCACAGAATTGACAGCAATATCTAGCCAACTGTGACAGATGAAGCAATATCTAGAGACTGTGCCCAGATTGAAAGCATATCTAGGATACTGTGCCAGATTGAAAGCAATCCTATTAATCTATACTTGTGACATCGCAAATTGATGCCAAATTCTATGATAAGCAAATAGGACTGTGCCAGATTGAAAGCTCTTAATACTCAGAGTAGAATATCGATACTGTGCCGAAAGCAAACTAGGACACTGTAATTGAAAGCAATATCTAGGACCGGACGATGGCATAGTCAGGATACTGTGAGAGATTGAAAAGCAATATTTAGGACACTGTCCAGATTGAAAAAGCAATATCTAGGTTAACTGGGTACAGATTGAAAGCACAATATCTGGACACTGCCAAGAATGAAACAATATCTGGAATGTGCCAGATTGGAAGCAATATCTAGAACAACTGTGCCAGATTGAAGCTATCAATACCTAGGACTGTGCCAGAGATGAAAGTCACATATCTAGGACTCTGTGCACGATTGAAATGCAATCTGGAATTGGCCAGCTGATCGATACGATACTGTGCCGATTGAAAGCCAATATCTAGGGAACAGTGCCAGATATGAAAGCAAATCTGGTCTACTGTGCCAGATTGAAAAAAGCATATCTAGAACTGTGCCAGATTGAAGCAATCTAGTGACAGAGAGCAATACTAGGACCTGGTGCACAGATTGAAAGAACAATATTATGTGGACACTGGTGACAGATTGAAAGCAATACTAGGACACTGTGCCAGATGTGAAACAATAATCTGAGGACACTGTGCCAGATTGAACAGCAATACTAGGGACACTGTGCAGATTTGAAAAGGCAATATACTAGGATACTGTGCCAGATCGAAAAAGCAATATCTAGGAAACACTGTGCCGATTGAAAGCAATTGAAATTCCTAGATTGAACATTGGGCCACATTGGCACAGATTGAAGCAATATTAGTGACCACTGTTAGCCGATTGAATAGCAATATCTGGAGACTGTGACAGATTGAAGCAATATCTAGGAAACTGTGCCAGATTGAAAGCAAGATCTAGGACACTGTGCAAAGATTGAAAGCATATCTAGGACACTGTGCCAGAGTGAAAGCATATCTAGGAACTGTGCCAGATTGAAAGCAATATCTAGCTAACAAATCATGGACAGATTGAAGCAAAATAATCTAGTAACTGGGAACAAATTGAAAGCAATATCAGGAGGAACACTGTCCAGATTGAAAGCAACCATATCAGATACTGTGGCCAGATTGAAAGCATTCTCAGGACACTGTCGCCAGATTGAAAAGCATATCTAGACACCTGTTGCAGATGAAAGCATATCTAGGACACTGTGCCCGATTGAAAGCATATCTGGACTGAATGAACTCTGATACTGTTGCCGATTGAAAGCAAATTCTAGGACTACGTGCCCAAATGAAAGTCAATATCTAGTACACTGTGCCAGATTGGAAAGCAATACCTAGGACAACTGTGCCAGATGAAAGCAAAATAATCTAGGATACTGTGGCCAACGATTGAAAGAATATCTAGGACCTGTGCCAGATTGAAATCAAACAGGGACCTGTGCCAGATTGAAAGCAATATTCTGGTATGGACGTGAAGTATCTGACTGTACAGATTGATAGCAATATGATCGGTAAGACAATATCTAGACCTGCCAGATAGAGATTGAATTGCAGATGACAAATATCTAGGACTTCCAGGAAGCTCCTGCCCTGTGCATAAGCAATACCTGTGACATGTGCAGATGATGAGCATATCTAGGACACTGTTTGACCAGATTGAAGCAATATCTAGGATACTGTGCAGATAAAGCAATATTAGGACTCCGGTGAATGCACTGGACGGACAGATTGAAACAATATCTAGGATACTGTGCAGATTGAAAAGCACTATCTAGGACACTGTGCCAGATTGAAGCAAATAATCTAGGATACTGTGAAGATTGAAGCGACAATATAAACTGTGAGATAGCAACTATCAGTAGATGACATTGAAGCAGATATTAGGACACGCAATGAGCAATATCTAGGATCAACTGGTGATCAGATTGAAAGCAATATCTAGGTACTGTGAGTGAGCTCAGGGACCCTGGAGCAGATGAGCAATTCTCGTATGACACTGTGCCAGATTAAAGCAAATATCTAGGACTACTGTGCCCAGATTGAAAGCAATATTGGACAAAGACAGACCCGGGTGCCAGAGTTGAAAAGCACATATCTAGGACGCCTGTGACCAGATGAGAAGCAATATCTCTGTCTACTGTGAACAGATTGAAAGCAAGATCTAGACACTGGTGGCCAGGATTGAAGCAAATCTAGATACTGTGAGATTAAGCAATAATCTAGGACCTAGCTGTGACAGGATTGAAAGCAACTATCTAGGGAACACTGTGCAAGATGAATAAATCAGGACGTGCGGAAGAAGCAATATCTAGATACGTTGCCAGATTGACAATGAAGCAATAATCTCTAGGATACTGTGCCAGATGAAGGCAATCTCTGACTGGACTATATGTGGTCATGATTGAAAGCAATAGTATCTAGGAACTGTGTGCCAGATTATGAAAGCAATATCCGGACACTGCCAGATTGAAAGCAATATAGCATCCCTAGACAGCACGTTTGTTGAGCCATTAGATACTGTCCGATGAACGCAATTTTATCCCAGGACACGTGTGCCAGATGAAAAGCAAATATCTAGGATACTGTGCATCGATTGAAAGCAATATCTAGGACACTGGTGCCCAGATAGAAAGCAATACTCTAGGATACTGTGCACTAGATTGAAATCAATATCTAGGCAACACTGTGCCAGCATTGGAAAAGCATATATATCTAGGAATGACTGTTGGCCAGATGAAAAGCAATATCTATGACCTGTGCCAAAGTTGAAAGCATTCTAGTAATACGGTGACAATTGAAAGGAATAATCTAGTATAACCTTGCCAGATTGGAAAGCAATATCTTAGGATCTGTGCCAGATTTTAACGCAATATCTATATACTGTGACAGATTGAAAGCATTTTTTTTGTGGATCTGGTGGGGAAGATTGAAAGCAATATCTAGGACAATGTGCCGATTGAAAGCAATATCCCTGCGGATACTGTGACAAGATTGACAGCAATATCGTAGGAATACTGTGACAGACTGAAAGCCATATCCTAGGACACTGATGTTCCAGATTGAAAGCAATATCTAAGGATACTGTGCCATATTGAAAGCAATATCTAGACCTGTGCCAGATTGATAAGCCAATATCTAGGACACTGGCCAACAAAAAAAAAAAAAAAAAAAAAAAAAAAAAATGACTCCACACACACCCCCCCACACCTATTTTCCCTCCCTTCTCTTACCATGTGCCAGATTGAAAGCACACACATACTCTAGGAACACTGTGACAGATTGAAAGCATATCTATTGATACTGTGCCAGATTGAAAGCAATATCTTAGGATACTAATCCACTTGCCATAATTAAAGCAATATCTAGTATAAATAAAAATATAAAACCTATAGAAAGCTGTGCCAGATTGACGCACTATCTAAGGATACTGTGACAGACTGAAAGCTATCTAGGAACACTGTGCCAGAATTGAAAGCAATTCTAGGATACTGTGCCAGATGAAAGCAATCTCTAAGGACCTGTGACAAGATTGAAAGCAAATACCTAGGACACTGTGCCAGATTGAAAGCACTATCTAGGACACTGTGCCAGATTGAAAGCAATATCTATGAACTGGTGCCAGATTGAATCCATATCTAGCGGACACTGTGCCAGATTGAAACAATACCTAGGACACTGTGACAGATTGAAAAGCAATAGCTAGGATCTGATGCCAGATTGAAATCATATCTAGGATCACTGTGCCAGATTTAAAGCAAATATCTAGGAATACTGGTGCCACCCAGATTGAAAGCACCCAATTCTAGTATACTTGTGCGATTGAAAGCAATATGAGGATACTGTGCCAGATGCAAGCATATCTAGGAGAGGACACGTGACAGATTGAAGCAATATCCTAGGACACTGTGGCCCGATTGAACATATCTAGGACAACCCTTGGCCAGAATTGAAAGCAATATCTAATAGATACGGTGCCAGATTGAAATCCAATATCTAAGGCACTGTGCAGATTGAAAGCAATACCTAGACACGGGGGGGGGGGGGGGGGGGGGGGGGGGGGGGGGGGGGGGGGGGGGGGGGGGGGGGGGGGGGGGGGGAGGGGGGGGGGGGAGGGGGGGGGGGGGGGGGGGGGGGGGGGGGGGGGGGGGGGGGGGGGGGGGGGGAGGGGGGGGGGGGGGGGGGGGGGGGGGGGGGGGGGGGGGGGTTTTTGGGGGGGGTGTGACAGATTGAAAAGCACTATCTAGGAACTGTGGCCAGATTGAAATCATATCTAGGACCCTGTGGTGGCCGATGAAAGCAATATCTAGGATACCTGTGCCAGATTGAAGCAATATATAGTATACTCAAAATCCTGTGACCAGATTGAAAGCAAAGCAATATCTCGGATATGTGAACAGACTTGAAAAGCAATAATATCTAGGACACTGTGGCCCAGATTGAAAGCAATTCCTAGGATACTGTGCCAGATTGAAAGCAATATCTAAGTGAATCTAGGACACTGTGACGATTGAAAGCAAACCTAGGACCTGTGCCAGATTGAAGCATAGATCATAGGACACTGTGCAGATTGAAAGCATATCTAAGGATACTGTGCCCCGATTTGAAATCATATCTAGGACACACTGTTCCAGATTGGAAAGCAATACTAGGACACCTGTGACAGATTGAAAGCAATATCTAGGATACTGTTGCCCCCAGATTTGAATCAATAATCTAGGACCTGTGCCAGATTGCAATCAAATATCTAGAATCTGTGCCGATTGAAAGCAATATCTAGTATCACTGTGACCGATTAAAGGAATATCTAGTATACTGTGCCGATTGAAAGCAATATCTAGGATACTGTGCCAGATTGAAAGCAATATCTAGTATACTGTGCCAGATTGAAAGCAATTTTGTGGATCTGGTGACAGATTGAAAGCAATATCTAGGACACTGGTGCAGATGGAAATCATATCTCGGACCGTGCCAGATTGAAAGCAATATCACCCCCCCCTATGATAACTGTGACAGATTGAAAGCCCAACATCTAGAATACTGTGACGACTGAAAGCAAATATCTAGACAACTGGGCCAGATTGACAGCAATATCTAGGATCCTGCCCGATTGAAAGCATATCTAAGGACACTGCTGCCAGATTGATCGCAATATCTAGGCACTCAAAGTTCCATATTGAAAGCAATATCTAGACACCTTGGTGCCAGATTGAAAGCAATCTCTATGACACTGTGACAGATTGAAAGCAATATCTCTTCTAGGATAAATATTGCTTTCAATCTGTCACAGTATCCCTAGATATTGCTTTCAATCTGGCACAGTATCCTATTATTCTTTCCAATCTGGCACAGTGGGTCGATATTGCTTTCAATCTGGCACATATCCTAGATATATTGCTTTCAAATCTGTCACAGTGTCCCTAGATATTTGCTTTCACTCTGGCACAAGTGTCCTAGATATTGCTTTCAATCGCACAGTGTCCTAGATATTGCGTTCAAAATCTGTCACAGTGTCCTAGATATTGCTTTTCATCTGCACAGTGTCCTCGATAGTGCTTTCAATCTTGGCACCAGTGGTCCTAGATATTGCTTTCAATCTGGCACCGTAACATCCTAGATATTGCTTTCAAATCTGGCACGTATCCTAATATGCTTTCACTCTGCATAACAGCTATCCTAGATATTGCTTTCAATCTGCATCAGTATCCAGATATTGCTTATCATCTGTCACAAGTGTACTAGATATTGCTTTCAATCTGGCACAGTCTCCTAGATATTGCTTTCACTCTGGCACAGTATCCTAGATATGCTTTCAATTCTGCACAGTATCCGAGATATTGTTTCAATCTGGCCAGTGTCCTAATATTGCTTTCAAATCTGGCCCAGTATCCTAGATATTGCTTTTAATCTGCACAGTGACGAGATAGTGATTCAAATCTGGCACAAGTGTCCTAATCTTGCTTTTCAATCTGTCCACAGTGTCCTAGAATATTGCTTCATCTGCCAGTTCATCCCTAGTCTTGGCTTTTCAATCTGGCACAGTACTGATCTTGCTTTCAATCGGCACAGTATCCAAATTGCTTTCAATCTGGCACAGTGTTCCCTAGATTTGCTTTCAATCTGGCACAGTGTCCTATATATTGCTTTCAATCTGGCACGTATCCTAGATCTTTGCTTTTCAATCTGGCACAGTATCCTAGAATATTGCTTTCATCTGGCACCGTGTCCTAGATATTGCCTTCAATCTGCAGCAGTATCCTAGTATTGCCTTTCAATCTGGCACGTAACTATATATTGCTTTCAATCTGGCAGCAGTATACTAGATCTTGATTTTCAATCTGGCCAGTGGTGCCTAGATAATGCTTTTCAATCTTGGCACAGTATACTAGATATTGTCTTCCAATCTGGCAACAGGAATCCTAGATATGCTTTCAATCTGTCACAGTATCCTAGATATTGCTTTCAATCTGTCACAAGTGTCCTAATATTGCGTCAATCTGGCACTAAATCCTAGATATTGCTTTCTATCTGGCAACAGTGTCCTGATTATTCTTCCAAATCTTTCCAGTGTCCCTATATATTGCTTTCAATCTTGTCACGTATCCTAATATTGCTTTCATCTGGCACCGTATCCTAATATTGCTTTCAATCTGGCACATTGTCCTAGATTATTGCTTTCATCTGGCACAGTATCCTGATATGCTTTCTATATCCTGGCTAGTATCCTAGATATTGCTTTCTCTCTTACAGTGGTCCTATATATGGCTTTCAATCTGCACAGTAATCCTAGATATTGCTTTTCTACGGGCCCGTGTCGCTAGATATTTGCTTTCATCTGTCACAGTGTCCTAGATATTGCTTTCAATCTGGCACAGTAGCCTTAGTATGCTTTCAATCTGGCACAGTGTCCTAGATATTGCTTTCAATCTGGCACATTGTCCTGATATTGCTTTCAATCCTGGCAACAAGTAACCTCGATATTGGCTTTTCTATCTGGCATAGTAGTCCTAGATAATTGCTTTTCTATCTGGTCACAGTGTCCCTAGATTTGCTTTCAACTGGCACAGTGTCCAGTATTGCTTTCCAATCTCTGGCAAAGTATCCTAGATATTGCTTTCATTGGCACAGTATTCTAGATATTGATTTCAATCTGGCACAGTGTCCAGATCTTGCTTTCAATCTGGCCAGTATCCTATATATTGGCTTTCAATCTGTCCAGTATCCCCTAGATATTGCTTTCATCTGGCGCCAGTATCCTAGATATGATTTCAATCTGGCACAGTGTCCCTAGAATATTCTTTCATCTTTGGCACAGTGGTCTAGATAGTTGCTTTCATCTGTACATTATACTAGAATTTGCTTTCAATCTGTGCACAGTGGCCTAAGATATTGCTGTCAATCTGCACAGTGTCCTAGATATTGCTTTCAATCTGGCACCGTGTCCCTAGATATGCTTTTCAATCTGGCACGTGATCCTAGATATGCTTTCTATCTGCACAGTGGTCCTAATATTATTGCTTTTCAATCTGGTCACAACCGTGGTCCTAGATATTGCTTTACTCTGGCAACAGTATCCTAGATATTGCTTTCAATCTGGCCCAGTATCCGAGAATAGATTTGAATTTCAATCTGTCACAGTATCCTAGATATTGCTTTCTATCTGGGCACGTGTCCTAGATTTGCTTTCAATCTGTCACAGTATCCTAGATATTGCTTTTCATCTTGCACAGTATCCTATAGATTGCTTTTCACTCTGCACAGTATCCTAGATAATTGCCTTTCAATCTGGCACAGTATCCATATCCTAGATATTGATTTCAATCTTCAAGTATCCTGATTCATTTGCTTTCAATCTTGCACAGTATCCTAGATATTGCTTTCCAATCTGGCACAGTATCCTAGATATTGCTTTTCAATCTGGCACAGTATCCTAGATATGGCCTTTTCAATCTGGCACAGTATCCTATATATTGCTTTTACGGCACAGTATCCAACTATATATTCTTTTCATCTGGCACAGTATCCTAGATATTTGCTTTCTATCTGGCACAGTTCCCTAGATATTGCTTTCTATTCTTGCATAGTCTCCTGATATTGGCTTTTCAATCTGCACAGTATCCTAGATATTGCTTTCAAATCTGCACATTGTCCTAGATATTGCTTTCAATCTGTCACCAGATCCAACAAAATTGCTTGCATCTGGCACAGTATACTAGATATTGCTTCAATCTGGCACATTATCCTAGATATTGCTTTCAATCTTGTCACCAGAATCCCAAAATTGCTTTCATCTGGCAGTGTCCTAGATATTGCTTTCATCTGGGCGTGGTCCTAGATATTGCTTTCAATCTGGCACGTGTCCTAGATCTTGCTTTCATTCTGTCCCACAGTTCCTAGATATTGCTTTCAGCATCTGTCCACAGTATCCTAATCTTGCTTTTCAATCTGGCACAGTAATAACAGATTTGATTTCTATCTGGCACAGTGTCCTAGAGATTGCTTCAATCTGGCACAATTGTCCTAGAATAATTGCTTTCAATCTGGCACAGTGGCCGAGATATTTGGCTTTTCAATCTGGCACATGTCCTAGATATTGCTTTCAATCTGGCACAGTGTCCTTAGGTATGCTTTCAACTGGCACAGTTTGTCCCTAGATATTGCGTTCAATCTGCACAGTGTCCCTAGATATTGGTTCAATCGGCACAGTGGTCCTAGATATTGCTTCAATCTCTGTGGCCTGACATGAATTGAAGTTCAAGCAAGTTGTTGATGGTCAGTTTTAGTTCATGTTTGTGATTGTAATATTTATAATGAATAGTTTCCCTATTCTGTAATAGTTTTTATGTTGGGTTAATCATGGCTGTGTATATATAACCAGGGTATGTGTATAGTATAAGAATAGTTTCTATTATGTTATGTTGCTGTCGATGTTATCCTCGATGTGTATGTCTTAGCCCGGGTAAATTGTCTATTCTCTGCCTAGTTCTCCTTCGGTACTGGTTAATGTATGGGTATAATAGATGGTGTATATTATTACCTCAAGGGTATGTGTCGATTCTAATGAATAGTTCACTTACTGTACTGGTTAGGTAGATGTTATACCTGGATGGTGTAATATCTTCTCCGGGTCTGTGTCGCTTCTCATGCTCGATTCTCTTTCTTTATAGGTTATTGTCTTGGTTTCTACTGATGTGTTATATATTTCACAAAGCGGTAAATGTGTATAATTATAAAGAATAGTTCCTATTATGTAATGGGTTTATGTAAGCTGTTTTATAATCATATGTTGTCGTATATCCGGGTAATGGTCTATTAATCATATTGAATATTTCTATTCGGTAATTTGTTCTGTATGGTTTATAACTAGAGGTGTCTCTCTTCTAGGGTCCTGTTTACTTCCTCCTGCCTAGTTCTCTTATTTAATGGTTCTGTCTGGGTTTCTCTCGCTGTGTCCTCTCTTTCTCCCGGGTCTTTGTCTCTTCTCCTTCTCGTTTCTCTTCTGTCCTGGTTCATGCTGTTCTCCTGGCTGTGTCTCTTTCTCCCGGGTCTGTTGTCATATTCTCCTGCCTCGTTCTCTTCTGTCCTGTTCTGCTCGCTGTCTCCCTAAGCGTTTCTCTCATTATAAATGGTATGTGTCTATTCTCTGACTATTTCTCTTATGTCATGGTTTATGTCGCTGTTATCATATCTGTGTATATATTACAAAGGGTCTGTGTAATACTTATCAAGAATAGTTCTATTATGTATGCTGTTATGTGCGTGTATAATAGATGTGTATGTATTCCATAAAGGGTAGTGTCTATAATAATGAATAGTTCTATATGTAATGGTTTGTAGATGTTATCTAAATAGATGTGTAGCTATATAATGGTGTAGATGTGACGAACTATTCACACACGCCCTGCATATCTTTCATCTTTCAGCTGGTGCGTACGGTGTCAGGTCCAACCTTATTACTCGGGAAGGTGATCTACTTTCAAGGCAAACTTGCTGCAGAAGTTCTCCTGGTGACTGCAATCTAGTGCTGATGGGACTTACAGCGTGAGGTTTACTGTAGACTTTCATTTCCCCTGTCACCATGTGTAGTGGGAGATGGAGTGCTGATTGGTGGAGACCCTTTCCTCCAATCCCTGGGGTGCCTTTGGTTCTGTCCACTTACCATCATCTCTCTCGATGCTGCCCCATCAACTGCCTATGTTACCTTCTCATCACAAACCTATTTGCACTTTACTTACCGCCACGAACCCTCCTCTCTGTGACGACTACCCACCTATCAGTTACCGAAAAAACGCACTCCAATTACCCCACCGTCATAAAACAGAACGGACAAGGAGGGGTTAGTGACAAAGCTGATATAACATAGCTCAATATCTCTATACTACTGCCACCGCCTTCCCTACAATAGGGAAGGACCTACTAATCTATCTATGGGGTTATCCACACCCCTGACTTATAATGAGCCTGCAAGTCAAGGGTTAACCATCCCTATTACTCTATAACAGCATATATATTTAATATTTGCTAGATGTTCCTTAAGATGTTATAATGAACTCCCTAGCTGAGACCATGACCCAATTTCTCCCCTTTCCCTGAAACTGGGAGCGGACTGGTCTCTAGAGGGGCTTGGTTTCCCTAAGGAATATCATCGCCTACAGGTGTCCTATAATACAGATTTTAATTCTACTATAACTGCAAATATGACCTAATTCTGTACCCGGAATGGCCATTTAGTTATACGCCGAGTTCTACACTAGAGGATTTTTCCTGCTGTGCTGGTGCTGCCATACCTGGAGAGGTCTATGCATTACTACAGGGACTGTAGAAAACTCTGTCTTTACCAACTGGTCCGACAGGAATTTAACCCCTGTGATTGCCTGCCATTTAAACAATGTGGAGCTGCCATGCTGCTTGACAGCCGATACAGTGATAGAATTTGAAAATTTAAGACTGCAATTTCATGATATTGTCTTGGAGTTTACATTTCACTCCTGTTAGTCCACTTACCTTTACCTAACATGCTTCTATCCTTACTCATCACGCTCTGCTGTCGCCTCTGTGGCTTCCGGATCTGGAAGTCATTCAATGCCATGACGATTATGCCCCGCCAATCAAATGACTTCCTCTGCTTTCTTCTTCACACATAGTTACCATGTTACAGCAGCAGAGGAAGCGTCTTCCAGCTGGCAAGGGCTTGGGGTCTGTAAGTAGTGATAAACAATCTTTGGTAAAGGTAAGTACAGCACAAATTGGTGTGTTTTGGGGGGTCTTAAGTGCTTCTACATTAGGTGGTGGGTGGACAAGTGAACACGAGTTCACTTTTGGTTCACTACTGACCATTGTGCGTAAATGCAATAAATATTCCCTATTACCGTGTCCTAATGTGTCCTTTGTCTCTGCTTACAGCTCATGTGGGTCTTTTGAAGATCCTCTGTAGCATAGTCCACTCTCCCAAGGAGACTGGTCCCCAGTTTTTGTAGGAATTCCGGATACTGTTTGCCCAATCTGATCCTCTCATACCATCGAAACTGCCCTGGCCAGGATGAGAAGCCATACATGGGAATGGTCCCTTTTTCAGGCCCACCTCCATTTTTCGAGAGGAAGCTTCACTTCTTTGCAACCCCAGAGAAGACAACTCCCAGAGCCCTTTCTCTTCTTTGGTGTAGACCTCGATCTCCATTAACCTCAACCAGTTCAGAAGAGATGACGCAATAAGGCAGTCTATGGAGAACACGGGAATGCGGGTGTACGGCAAAAAAACATGGATCCATGGAGAAAATGCGATGTTCCTACAGCACAACAAGCAGCTGGAACTGGATGGCTTTAAGAGACATAGCTTTGCAGAAGGCACCTTTGAAAATTACAGCTCTTCAAGGCAATACAGTAGACAAATCCTTACAAAAAACAAATGACGAATCCGATTTCAGTCAAGCCATTTTCAAAAAGATCAGCACATGCAAACAGACGTTCCGTTCGGGTCCAACGAGAAATCAGGGCTTTTTGACAAATCAGAGCCGGTCGACAAATTTTCCCAGACATGGACGAGCATGAGTCTAGATATCAGAACAAGGGGTTGCCAGGAGAAAGCATTTAGCACTGAAGGGCCTCACATGAGAATTGGCTACAACCCTTCCAATTCATCTCGAGAGGTGAGGTACGGATCATGACCAGTGATGACTTGGGGGGAAGGAAGGTTTGGACAATGATCTCAGGGAAGACAGACATTCCAAGTCAGATATCTCACACCCAAAAGCAGGGCATGGAGAGAACTTCTTTCAAGACAAGATTGCAGACAAAAAGCCTCAGGATAACAGACAGGTTTGCGAAGCTGGAGGATATCATCTTACTTAAGCGGAATTCATGCCATGCAGGAGAAGAGGACTAACACATTCCTAAGATTCAGACACGTGTGATTATGCTCTGGTACCTGTTGAAAGTCTGTACCAGCTAGTGAGACCCCCTAAAGTTCTCCTCTGACCAGTCCCACCTTACAAGCCGTATGTAGCTACAAACGAATCCCCTATGAATTTGGACAGTTTCCTACCAATGAACCTCTCATAATAGTACTCTCCGTGGACCTGTCCCCCCTATAACCCATGCCTCCATTACATGACACAATTATTTCCACTAGACAGAATGGGTCCTGCAACGAGACACTCTTGAAATACTCTATTGATCCACATCCCACCATTCAAACCTTTCGGATCAACAGGGATTTAATCAACAAAAAGCCAAAAGAAAGAAGAAGGTTTATTAACCAACATGACTCTTTAACGAACCAGACCCAGCCCTCTTATCCAGAGGGGATCCCGCCTAAGGTCCTCTCTAATCTTCAGCAGCTCCAAACTAGAGCGCAACTTCCCCCGCTGATTTAGCACAAAGCGAGACCATTACGAGAATGAAATGGAAAAGTCTCATCCAAAGTGGCTGAAATCCTACAGAAGTACAGAGGAGTTACCAAGGGTGCCAACAGCTCTATGCGTCACTCAGGCCAACGCAGCTACCAAAACAATCACGAGGAGTCCTGAAATGGACGACAATATAACCCCAAAAGCTGTAGCCTATAAGGCAGTAGAATCTACTGTACATGAAAAGGGTCTGCAAGTCACCCAACGATTGCAGTACAAGTCTTTGGTCTCTTCCAAGAGAAGATGGTAACAGTGAGACCATCAGCACTACAGTGACTCAACAGAGCAGCTGCCAGAACTATCCATAAGAGTCTGTTGAATGGGCGCAACATAAGCACAGAAATCTGTAGCCTGTAAATCGGCGGAATCAAATGACGTGGAAAAGGTTCCACGGTACGTCACAGCCAAGAATCGCACTATAAATCTGTGATGGACAACCGACAGCTCTACAATCTCTCAATCCTGTCTGGCACTAAACTGTCCACGAAGAGTCTGGATATGGATGTAGCACAAGCATGGAAGCTGTGCCTACGAGCCACAGAATCCACGGTACTAGACCAGGGTTCCGCATTCACACGCAAAAAGAGTCCAATATAAATCTGTTGCTACAATCTCGGTTCCAAGACCTTTTAACCAAAGACCAGAGACTGTGTCCTGTGACTAAGACCGCAGTAACTTCCAGTATCCCACACAATTGGAGGCATCACTTCTACTCTGCCTGAGAATGGAAAGTGGGCCGGTTTATGACCGAAATTACGAGGTGCCAAAATCGACCGCGCACTGAAGCGCACAATTCAACTCCGGCCGACACATTCTGTGACCTCTTTTTTGAAGCAGCTCTTGAAAGTTTGTCCCAAGTTCCAACTCCGCTAAGTTCCATAAATAAATCAGAGGAAGATCTTTCCAAGACCGACCGAACCCCATAGAGTTATTCGGAAAGGTTCTATTAGATTAAAACAATTTTTTGAATCAAGGCGGAAAAGAAGGCAGAAGAAGACCTTTTTGCGATGCTTTAAGATCGAAAAACAGACCAAACGCTCGTCAAAACGGACAATGTAGATTCCGTCACCGAAGGGGAAGAAAATCAACAAAACAATTCTCTGCTTCTCCTCAAAGAGCCAGGCTACTCCCCAAAGCAGGTTGTCTACTTCGACTTCCAATTTCTAATTAGTAATCTACGTGATGACACAAAGGTTTTCTGGAACAGATATCCGCCAACAGCCAGAAAACAGGCTGAAATGGTGAAACAGCTCAGCAGGCTCAGCCTACCAGTGATTCTGATACAACCGGTTCCAATGCTGTCTTGAAGTTGACAAGTTGGAAGAATCCAATAATTCAGATACATCGGCTTTAAACAGGACAGGAAGCTTCCTCAGCCGAAGCAGTTTCTAGGCCCTCTCCAACCACCCCCAGACGATAGAGATGTTCCTCCTGAAACGCATGGAGAGCATAAGGAAAGAGAACGGGTGTACAGTAGATTTGAGGTGTCTGTAAGAAGGACGAACCGATGTCATGGGAGGAATATGAAGATGTGAGGCCAAAGATAAGAAAGTGGGAAAGTTTCATTCCAAAGAATTAGGAGCTTAATTAAGAAATGACTCTACGTGGTATTGGTTCATTTGCCAAGGTGACATCTTCATCCCTGGTATCCTGTTGAACTGCCTGGTCTTAGACTTTAACTGACCATTGTAGAGACTAATATGCATATTGATATATCCGAGCTGTTAATGCCCAGCTGGGAACATTGGGGAAGGGTTATTATAAGATATTATATACCATAGAGCTACCAATAGCCACAAAGCCAAATTGAAGATGAACATAAATAGAGATAATACCACTGTGTCCTTAGGGGAAGCTAAGGAATCGGCATGTGGAAGCCATTATTAACCAGTAAAAGAAGCACAAATCCATGTTTATTGGACCCTTTGGGTGATTAAGGAACATGACCAGGTAGAAAGTTGACCATGTAAACTTGCCCAGTTGGTCAGCTAAATCACCATAAACTGCCCCACCAAGGGGTTTTCCTACTGAATGGGAACCCTGGTGTGTGGATAGGTTCCGAGAGCTAATACCGATGATTTGTTAACCATGTGTTTACATAAGGTTTTAATCGGTTAGATTTGACCTAATTTAACACAAAAGGATCATGGGACATAATTCTGGGTTCTTTGAGTGGCCATAAGTTTTAGGGTAAGTAGGTTGTAAAAACTGTGACTTTTTTCCCAACCCCGAGTTTGGGTGTTGGTGACCATATCCATTTACCCACCTGACCAGAAACTGCTGATTTAAAACTGTGTCACTTGTCTTTTTCTATTGAATTTGTTCTAAAAATAAAACATTATAAAAAGAGGAATATTCATTACAGTAACAGTCCAGACACCTTCTCTCCCCTCCCCTTAGTAACAGAGAGATACAAAGTAACTAATCCCTCCCCTTACTCACAGAGATACAAGTACTGATCCTCCCCTTATCACAGGAGATAACAAAGTAACTCCCACGATGATCACACCCTCCCCTTATCACAGAGAGATACAAAGGAACTGATCCCTCCCCTTATCAGAGAGATACAAAGTAACTGATCCCTCCCCTTATCACAGAGAGATACAAAGGTTAAACTGATCCCTCCCTTATCACGAGAGATACAAAGTAACTGATCCCTCCCCTTATCACAGAGAGATACAAGTAACTGATTCCCTCCCCTTATCACAGAGATACAAGTAACTGATCCCTCCCTTATCACAGAGAGATACAAAGTAACTGTCCCTCCCCTTATCACAGAGAATAAAGTAACGATCCCTCCCCTATCAAGAAGATACAAGTACTGATCCCTCCCCTTATCACAGAAGATACAAAGTAACTGACCCCCTCCCCTTATCACAAGATAAGTAACTGATCCCCCCTACAGATCAAAGTACTGATCCCCCCCCCCTTATCACAGAGAGATACAAAGTACTGATCCCTTCCCCTTATAGACCAAGTCTGATCCTCCCTTATCCAGAGATACAAAGTAGCTGATCCCTCCCCTTATCACAGAGATACAAAGTAGCTGATCCCTCCCCTTATCACAAGCAGATACAAAGTAACTGATCCCTCCCCTTATCACAGCGATAGATACAAGTAACCGATCCCTCCCCCTTATCACAGAGATACAAAGTAACTATCCCTCCCATTAACCAAGAGATACAAAGTAACTGATCCCTCCCCTTATTCCCAGAGAATACAAGTAAACTGATCCCTCCCTTTATCACAGAGATACAAGTAACTGATCCCTCCCCTTATCCACAGAGAGATACAAAGTAACTGATCCCTCCCCTTATCACATATAGAGACAAAGTAACTGATCCCTCCCCTTGTCACAGAGATGATCAGCCATTAAACAGAGAGGGGGCGGGTTCCAGGGGCTTTGGGAAACTTTATTATTCCTGCATTTCTGTCCAATAAATCCGTTAGAAAGGAAAATGACACTTGTTTAAATCCACCATCTCTGTGTTTAAAGTCGAATAAATTGTACTTTTCCCTTTAAATTGGAAATGGCAGATGGAAATAAAGCTCTGAGAATGCTGAGATTTAAAGTACAGAACCATGTAAACACAGTCCGGCACATTGCTACGTGAGTCCTTCCGTCCCAGTCTGTTATGTGATATCAGTATTCTGGACCTTGCCAATTAGTGTTTACAGGAATGGTTCCAGGGAGCATTTTAAACCAGTCAGTCTCAACGATAATGATCTAAGGCTGTGGTGGGGATTATGGGAGTTGTTTTCAATAGTGACGGTGTCACGGTTTTTAAAAACATTTGTTTGTAACATAAAGAACTCTGGGCAAATATTTATGGCACTTTAGATTTCGGTAAACTACATATCCCATCATGCTTATTAGCTACTTAAAAGGTTGTAATAATCACCTTGCTAGATGTTCTCACACCCTTTCCACTGCCAGGGGGGAAGATTTCCGGAATAAACTAACTGACCATAATGGGGGTGCCAGTGCCTTTTACCTATTTTGAAATTAGAACATTCCGTGTATTGTTTAAAGCTGTAATTTGGAGATTTGGGGGTGGGGAGTGGTTTTTTTCCATTAGTCTGATTGTAAAATAGAGAATTGGACTATTATTTATAGAATCAGACAGTGGTAGACAAGCTGTGAAATGGTTAAATCCCACCATCTATACAGAATTCTATATTGTCTATGGGCCCCCAGACAGGATTATTGGGTACGGGGATAGCATTATTGTCCGTCTTTCTGCTGGATCTGGAGTGAATTATCATGGTCCCCTGAAGGTGGATTAAATTTGAACTATATGGTGTCTGCAATTTCCAATCCATTCGTTAGAACAGACAGACAAAAAGGGAGTGGCCATGGTCTGTTACCCCAATGGGTAAATGTATTAAAATGCCAACTGCTGAAAAAAATTACTTTGCCTCATCTTAATCTATAAATAAATACATGTACGCACCATACTCTGAGGTGTGTTGTTTATTCATCCTTACTTTTTTTGCTCAACCATAAGTATCTCCCTCCCACTCTTTAGCCAACTCCTCATTATTTCAGACCTGACTTTCTATGAAGTTTGAGCATGCTCATAATCACTATGAGTCAGCACTGGAAAGGGAATTTCCCCATCATGCAATTCACTCATTCCCAACGTCACCATGCCAGTTACAGTAAAACTGCAACACAGCAGAAGAGTTGATGACAATAAGGAGATTGATTGACAGCTGGAATGTAAGATGGTTCAGATTGGACTAAACAATGGGGGACAGACCATAAAATAATGGTGTCAGTTATCACTGAAGAAATATCAGGGTTCTCTATTGTTTTAAATACGGTGCTTTTGACCCCACCTTTCAAATGTTTAAATAAATCTGATTGGTTGGGGCACAATTAGCACCATTTTTAACTAAAAGAATTTTCCATGTGAATCTCCCCAATAGTCCTCTTGTAATGAGCAATTAAATAAAAAATCAGTACAGTTGCCCTTTAAATCTATTGAGATATTCTATTTTGCTAATGAAATGTCACATCAAATGGGCCCTTTTGGATAGTTGGCTACCACTTCTCCCAGCATTCCCATACTGGGTCCCACGTTGGAGTAGGCCCATTGCTACAAGGAGATCCATTTTACATTATTATTATTATTATTTGATTATATAGTGCAAAGCGCACATCTTCCCGTGCGCTTTACAGTTACATAGTCATACATTACATACAGGGTAATACATGTTATACAAAGTCAACATGTTACTACACAGGTAATACATAATATGAGTAAACAAGTGATGAGTTCTTACAGCAATACCGTGATACAATGAGAGAGGACCCTGCCCAAAGAGCTTCACAGTCTAGAGGAATGGGGTGGACATAGGTTGTGGGAATCGTAGATGTAACTAGATTGCCACTGGCATGAAAGGCGGGTTTACCATGTGGTGCTATAGGACCCCAGGTCTAAATTACTGTTTAATAAACCCAACCAATCAGCTTGTCCCTTTATAATAAACCAACCAATCAGCTTGTGCCCTTTATAATAAACCAACCAATCAGCTTGTGGCCCTTTTATATAAACCAACCAATCAGCTTGTGCCTTTTATAATAAAGCAACCAATCAGCTTGTGCACTTTAAAATAAACATATGGACAGAGCCACGTTCATGCCCATGACGACAGCCAGACAGGTGTGATTATACAAAGAAAGGACCAGATGTAAATACATTACCCGCTGGGTAGGGACTGGGAGTCACATGGTCCTGGACTGTATCTCGTGAATGGACGGTTTAAAAGACAGAGAAGCAGACACATTCTATTGACGGTTTAATATACGGGCCCCTTGTGTCTTTGTAGTTCAATAGCAGCTGGGGGCCGCACCTGATACACCATTTTAACGGCAAAGCATTATGGTGTAAATTGCCCAGGATGGCTACACTGAACCATTAAAACCTTTGGTTTCAGATAATTCCGTATTGTTTCTAATGGTCTGTTTTTTTATGGTTTTTTCTGTCTGGTAAAATGAACATTTTCACTTTGATTTTATTAAAAAAAAACAAAAAAACTACTTTGCAGATTTAATCATTTCCACTGCTAAAGAGAATGCTGGGTAAACAGGCGAGACTTCTGGAAATTTTCATCCATGAACGGAAACATGTTCGGTATAGGGCGGAGATTCATGCGGGACGCACAAGCGATAACAATCTTGTAAGGCGGGTACACACTGTAATCAATCTGTAAGGCTGGTACACACTGTAACAATCTGTAAGGCTGGGTACACACTGTAACAACTGTAAGGCTGGGTACGCACTGTAACAATCTGTAAGGCTGGGTACGACACTGTAACAATCTAGGCTGGTACACACTGTAACAATTCTGTAGGCTGGTAACACACATGTACACAATCTGTAAGGCTGGGTACACACTGTAACAATCTGTAATGCTGGGTACACACTGTAACAATCTGTAAGGCTGTGGTACACACCTGTAACAATCTGTAAGCTGGGTACACACTGTAAACAATCTTAGGCTGGGTACACACTGTACATCTGTAAGGCGGTACACCTGTACAATCTGTGGCTGGGTACACAGACAATCGTAAGCTGGCAACAGTAACATCTGTAAGGCTGGGTACCATGTAACATCTGTAAGGCTGGGTACACACTGTAACAATCTGTAAGGCTGGGTACACACTGTAACAATCTGTAAGGCTGGGTACACTTAAAACATTCTGTAAGGCTGGGTACACACTGTAACATCTGTTAAGTCTGGGTACGCACTGTAACAATCTGTAAGGCTGGTACCACACTGTAACATCTGTAAGGCTTGGTACCACAGTAACAATCTGTAAGGCTGGGTACACCTGTAACAATCTGTAAGGCTGGGTTACGCACTGTAACAATCTGTAAGGCTGGGTACACACTGTAACAATCTGTACGGCTGGGTACACACTGTAACAATCTGTAAGGCTGGGTACAACACATGTAACAATCTGTAAGGCTGGGTACACACTGTAACAATCTGTAAGGCTGGGTAACACACTGTAACAATCTGTAAGGCCTGGGTACACACTGTAACAATCTGTAAGGCTTGGGTACACACTGTAACAATCTGTAAGGCTGGGTACACACTGTAACAATCTGTAGCTGGGTACACACTTTAAACAATCTGTAAGGCTGGTACACACTGTACACACTCTGTATGGCTGGGTACACCACTGTAACATCTGTAAGGCTTGTACACACAGTAACAATCTGTAAGGCTGGGTAACGCATTGTAACAATCTGTAAGGGCTGGGTACACACTGTAACAAAACATCTGTAAGGCTGGGTCACACCTGTACAATCTGTAAGGCTGGGTACACACGTAAAACAATCTGTAAGGCTGGGTACACCACAGTAACAATCTGTAAGGCTGGGTACACACTGTACAATCTGTAAAGGCTGGGTACACATGTAACAATCTGTAAGGCTGGGTACACACTAGTACACAGTCTGTAATGCTGGGTACGCACTGTAAACAATCTTACGTCTGGATACCAGTAACATCTGTAAGGCTGATACACACAGTAACATACTGGAAGGCTGGGTACGCACTGTAACAATCTGTAAGGCTGGGTACGCACTGTAACAATCTGTAAGCTGGGTACGCAACTGTAAACATCTGTAAGGCTGGGTACCACACAGTAACAATCTGTAAGGCTGGGATACCCACGTAAACAATCTGTAAGGCTGGGTACACACTGTAAACAATCTGTAGGCTGGGGTACACACTGTAACAATCTGTAAGGCGTACCTGATCGTGAGCTAACACACGTAACATCTGTAAGGCTGGGTACCACGTACTGTAACAATCATGTAACGGCTGGGTAACACCTGTAACAATCTGTAAGGCTGGGTAACACACTGGAACAATTGTAGGCTGGGTACACACAGTACACAATCTGTAAGGCTGGGTAACCACTGTAACAATCCTGTAGCTTGGGTACCATGTAACAATCTGTTAAAGGCTGGGTACAACACTGTAACAATCTGTATGCTGGTAACCACTGTAACAATCTGTAAGGCTGGGGTACGCACTGTAACATCTGTAAGGCTGGGTACGCACTGTACAATCTGTAGGCGGGGTACGCACTGTAACAATCTGTAAGGCTGGTACGCACTGTACAATCTGTAAGCGGGTACGCACTGTAACATCTGTAAGCTGGGTCACACTCTGTAACAATTGTAAGCTGGGTACACACTGTAACAATCTTAAGGCTGGGTACGCACTGTACAATCTGTAGTGCTGGGTACGCACTGTAAACAATCTGTAAGGCTGGTAACACACTGTAACAATCTGTAAGGCTGGGTACACACTGTAACAATCTGTAAGGTGCTGGTACACTACGTTAACAATCTGTAAGGCTGGGTACACACGGTAACAATCTGTAAGGCTGGGTACACACTGTAACACTCTGTAGCTGGATCCACACAGTAACAATTCTGTAAGGCTGGGTACACACTGTACAATCTGTAAGGCTGGATACACACAGTAACATCTGTAGGCTGGATACACACAGTAAAACATCTGTAAGGCTGGGTACCACTGTAACAATCTGTAGCTGGTACGCACTTGTTAACAATCTGTAAGGCTGGGTACACTGTAACAATCTGTAACTGGGACACACATAACATCTGTAAGGCTGGGAACACACAGTACATCTGTAAGGCTGGGTACACACTGTAACAATCTGTAAGGCTGGGTACACACTGTAACAATCTGTAAGGCTGGTACACACTGTAACAATCTGTAAGGCTGGATACACAAGTACAATCTGTAGGCTGGGTACACACTGTAACAATCTGTAAGGCTTGGGTACTACCACACTTGTAACAATCTGTAAGGCTGGGTACACACTGTAACAAATCTGAAGGCTGGTACAACCAGTAACAATCTGTAATGGCGGGTACACACTGTAACAATCTGGTAAGGCTGGGTACCAGTAACAATCTGTAGGCTGGGTACGCACTGTAACAATCTGTAAGGCTGGGTACGCACTGTAACATCTGTAAGGCTGGGTACGCACGTAACAATCTGTAAGGCTGGGTACACCACTGTAACAATCTGTAAGGCTGGTACGCACTGTAACAATCTGTAAGGCTGGGTAACCACTGTATCAAGCTGTAAGGCTGGTACACACTGTAACAATCTGTAAGGCTGGGTACAGCACTGTAACAATCATGTAAGGCTGGGTACGCACTGTAACAAATCTTAAGGCTGGGTACACACGTAACATCTGTAAAGGCTGGTAACACTAGACAATCTGAGACAGGTAAACACACGTACAATCTGTAAGGCTGGGTACACACGTACAATCTGTAAGGCTGGTACACACACGTAAACAATCTAGTAAGCCGGGTACACCACGTAACAATCTGTAAGGCTGGTACACACTGTAAACAATCTGTAAGGCTGGGTTACACACTGTAACAATCTGTAAGGGCTGGTTCCCACCCAGTAACATCTGTAGCCTTGGGTACACCCTGTAACAATCTGTAAGGCTGGTACACACTGTAACAATCTGTATTCCCAGGTACACACCAGTTAACACAATCTGTAAGGCTGGGTACACACTGTAAACAATCTGTAAGGCCTGGGTACACACAGTAACAATCTTAGTGTACCCAGGTAACACCAGTAACAATCTTATGTGGGACGCACTGTAACATCTGTAAGGCTGGGTACACACGTAACAATCTGTAAGGCTGGGTACACACCTGTAACATCTTAAACTGTACCAGGTACACACGTAACAATCTGTAAGGCTGGGTACACACGTAACAATCTGTAAGGCTGGGTACACACGTAACAATCTGTAAGGCTGGGTAACACAGTAACAATCTGTAAGGCTTGGGTACGCAACTGTAACATCTGTAAGGCGGGTACCCCAGTACATCTGTAAGGCGACGGGTACACAACACAGTAACAATTGTATAGGCTGGGTACACACTGTAACACTCTGTAGGCTGGGTACGCACTGTAACAATCTGTAAGGCTGGGTACACACGTAACAATCTGTAAGGCTGGGTACACACAGTAAAGGAACAATACTGTAAGGCTGGGTAACACGTACCAATCTAGCTGGTAACAATAAACAATGTAAGCTGGGTACACACGTAACAATCTGTAAAGGCTGGGTACACACAGTAAACAATCTGTAAGGCTGGGTACCACTGTAACAATCTGTAGGCTGGGTACGCACTGTAAATCTTTAAGGCTGGGTACACACGTAACAATCTGTAAGGCTGGGTACCACAGTAACAATCTGTAAGGCTGGGTACCACATGTACCAATCTGTAAGGCTGGGTACACACATCAAATCTGTAGGCTGGGAACACAGTAAACATCTGTAAGTGGGTACCACTGTAACAATCTGTAAGCTGCCTAGGGTGACGACGAACACAGTAACAATCTGTAAGGCTGGGTACACACGTACACATCTGTAAGGCTGGGTACCACAGTAACAAGCTTGTAAGGCTGGGTACGCACCTGTAACACATCTGTAGGCTGGTACCACAGTAACAATCTGTAAGGCTGGGTACTCACACGTTAAACAATCTGTAATGGCTGGTACGCACACGTACAATCTGTAAGGCTGGGTACACACAGTAACAACCTTAAGGCTGACACAGTGTAACAATCTGTAGGCTGGGTACACACGTAACAATCTGTAAGGCTGGGTACCACTGTAACACGGTAAGGCTGGGGTACACACTGTAACAATCTGTAAGGCTTGGGTACCACTGTCAACAATCTGTAAGGCTGGGGTACACACTGTAACAATCGTAAGGCTGGGTACACACAGTAACAATCTGTAAGGCTGGGTACACACTGTAACCAATCTGTAAGGCTGGGTACCACAGTAACCATCTGTAAGCGGGTACACACTGTAACAACTCTGTACGGCTGGACACACGTACAATCTGTAAGGCTGGGTACACACAGTAACAATCTGTTAAGGCTGGGTACACACTGTAACAATCTGTAGGCTGGGTACCACGTAACAATCTGTAAGGCTGGGTACACACTGTAACAATCTGTAAGGCTGGTTACGCACTGTAACAATCTGTAAGCTGGGTACACACTGTAACAATCTGTAAGGCTGGGTACGCACTGTAACAATCTGTAAGGCTGGGTACACACGTAACATCTGTAACGTAACACACATTAACAATCTGTAAGGCTGGGTACACACATGTAACAACTGTAAGGCTGGGTACACACTGTACCAATCTGTAAGGCGGGTACACACAGTACAAGCTGTAAGGCTGGGTACACACTGTACCAATCTGTAAGGCTGGGTACACACAGTAACAATCTGTAAGGCTGGGTAACACACGTACAATCTGTAAGGCTGGGTACACAGTAACAATCTGTAAGGCTGGGTACACTTACAAATCTGTAGTACAGTATCTGTAAGGCTGGACACACTGTACAATCTGTAAGGCTGGTACACACTGTAACAATCTGAAGGCTGGTACACACGGTAACAATCTGTAGGCTGGGTACACACGTAACAATCTGTAATGGCTGGTACACACTGTAACCAATCTGTAAGGCTGGGTACACACAGTAACATTCGGTTAAGGCTGGTACACACTGTACAATCTGTAAGGCTGTACACACGTAACATCTTAAGGCTGGGTACACACATTAACACTCTGTAAGGCTGGTACACAGTAACAATCTGTAAGGCTGGGTACACACTGTTAACAATCTGTAAGCTGGTACACACTGGTACAATCTGTAAGGCTATGGTACACACTGTAACAATCTGTAAGGCTGGGTACACATAGTATACCAATCTGTAAGGCTGGGGTACACACAGTAACATCTGTAAGGCTGGTACACACTGTAACAAGCTGTAAGGCTGGTCACACGTAACAATCTGTAAGCTGGTAACCACTGTACAATCTGTAAGGCTGGGTCACACAGTAACATCTGTAAGGCTGGGTACACACGTAACAATCTGTAAGGCTGGTTACACAGTAACATCTGTAAGCTGGGTACCCACGTAAATCTGTAAGGCTGGGTACACACTGTAACAATCTGTAAGCTGGGTACCACGTAACAATCTGTAAGGCTGGGTACACACTGTAACAATCTGTAAGGCTGGTACACACTGGTAACAAATCGTAAGGCTGGGTACACACTGTAACAATCGTTAGGCTGGGTACATACAGTAACAATCTGTAAGGCTGGGTACACACAGTAACAATCTGTACGGCTGGGTACACACGTAACAATCTGTAAGGCTGGGTACACACAGTAACAATCTGTAAGGCTGTTACACACGGTAACAATCTGTAGGCTGGTACACACGGTACAATCTGTACGCTGGTACACAGTACAATCTGTAAGTGGGTACACAACTGTAACACAACTCTAGAATCTGTAAGGCTGGGTACACACAGTAACAATCTGTAAGGATGGGGTACACACTGTAACAATCTGTAAGGCTGGGTAACACAGTAACATCTGTAGGCTGGGTACACACAGTAACAATCTGTAAGGCTGGTTACACAACAGTAACAATCTGTAAGGCTGGTACACACGGTAACAATCTGTAAGCTGGGTACACACAGTAAACAATCTGTAAGGCTGGTACACACTGTAACAATCTGTAAGGCTGGGTACACACAGTACAATCTGTAAGGCTGGGTACACACTGTAACAATCGTAAGCTGGGTACACACAGTAAACATCTGTAAGTGGGTACACACTGTAACAATCTGTAAAGGCTGGGTACACACTGTAACAATCTGTAAGGCTGGTACACACCAGTAACAATCTGTAAGGCTGGGTACACACGTAACAATCTGTAAGGCTGGGTACACACTGTAACAATCTGTAAGGTGGGTACACACACAGTAACCATCTGTAAGGCGGGTAAACACTGTAACAATCTTAAGGCTGGGTACACACTGTACAACTCGTAAGGCCTGGGTACGCCACAGTACAATCTGTAAGCTGGGTACACACATGTACAATCTGTAAGGGTTGGGTACACACTGTAACAATCTGTAAGGATGGGTACACACAGTAACAATCTGTAGGTGGGGTACCCACACAGTACCACATCTCTGTAAGGCTGGGTAACACATGTAACAATCTGTAGGCTGGTACACCTGTAACAATCTGTAAGGCTGGGTACACACTGTACAATCTTGTAAGGCTGGGTAACCACAGTAACAATCTGTAAGGCTGGGTACACACATGTAACATTCTGCTAAGGCTGGGTACACACAGTAACAATCTGTAAGGCTGGGTACACACAGTAACAATCTGTAATGGACTGGGTACACACTGTAACAATCTGTAAGGCGGGTACACCTGTAGTTAAACAATCTGTAAGGCTGGGTACTAACACTACTGTAACAATCTGTAAGGCTGGTCACACGTAACAATCTGTAAGGTTGGGTAACACTTAACCATCTGTAAGGCTGGGTACACACTGTAAACAATCCGTAAGGCTGTGGTCCACACTGTAACAATCTGTACGGCTGGGTACACACTGTAACAATCTGTAAGGCTGGGTACACACGTAACAATCTGTAAGGTGGGTACAACCGTAACAATCTGTAAGCTGGGTAACAACACGTAACAATCGTAAGGCGGGTACACACACTGTAACAAAGTGCTGTAAGGCTGGGTACACACTTAACAATCTGTAAGGCTGGGTAACACAGCTGTAACCATCTGTAAGGCTGGTACACACTGTAACAATCTGTAAGGCGGGGGTACCACAGTTAACAATCTGTAAACTGGTTCCACACTGTAAACAATCTGTAAGGCTGGGTACACACATGTAACAATCTGTAAGGCTGGTACCACACGTACAATCTGTAAGGTCTGGGTACACACGTAACAATCTGTAAGGCTGGGTACACACTGTACAATCTGTAAGTAGGGTACACAGTAACAATCTGTAAAGGCTGGGTACACACTGTAACAATTCTGAAGGCTGGTACACACTTAACAATCTGTAAGGCTGGTACCACGTTAACAATCTGTAAGCTGGGTACCACAGTAACAATCTGTAAGGCTGGGTACCACTGTAACAATCTGTAAGGCTGGGTAACCACTGTAACAATCTGTAAGGCTGGGTACACACTGTAACCAATCTGTAAGGCTGGGTACACACTGTAACAATCTGTAGGCTGGGTAACAAAGTAACAATCTGTAAGGCTGGGTACACACTGTAACAACTGTACAGGCTGGGTCCACACATAACATCTGTAGGCTGGTACACACTGTAACAATCTGTAAGGCTGGGTACAACACGTAACATCTGTAAGGCTGGGTACACACTGTACAATCTGTAAGGCTGGTACACGGACATCTGTAGGCTGGTACACACTGTAACAATCTGTAAGGCTGGTACACACGTACAACTGTAAGGCTGGGTACACACTGTATCCAATCTGTAAGGCTGGTAACCACTAACAATCTGTAAGGCTGGGTACACACTGTAACAATCTGTAAGGCTGGTACACACTGTAACAATCTGTAAGGCTGGGTACACACAGTAACAATCCTGTAAGGGCTGGTACACAACTGAAACACATCTGTAAGGCTGGGTACACACACAGTAACAATCTGTAAGGCTGGGTACACCAGTAACAATCTGTAAGGCTGGGTACACACTGTAACAATCTGTAAGGCTGGGTCACACTGTAACAATCTTAAGGCTGGGTACACACAGTAACAACTTGTAAGGCTGGGTACCACTAACAATCTGTAAGGCTGGGTACACCTGTACCAATCTGTAAGGCCTGGGTACACACAGTTACATCTGTAAGGCTGGGTACACACTGTAACACATCTGTAAGGCTGGGTACCCACGTAACAATCTGTAAGGCTGGTACACACTGTAACAATCTGTAAGGCTGGGTACACACGTAACAATCTGTAAGGCTGGGTTACACACTGTACACATCTGTAATCTGGGTACACACGTAACAATCTGTAGGCTGGGTACACCAGTACAATCTGTAGGCCCTGGGTACACACTGTACCAATCTGTAAGGCTGGGTACACACAGTAACAATCTGTAAGGCTGGTACACACTGTAACAATCTGTAAGGCTGGGTACACAGTAACACTGTAAGCTGGTAACACTGTAACAATCTGTAAGGCTGGGTACACACTGTAACACATCTTTAAGGCTGGGTCACACGTACCAATCTGTAAGGGCTGGTTACACACAGTACAATCTGTAGGCTGGGTACACACTGTAACAATCTGTAAGCTGGGTACACACAGTCAATCTGTAAGGCTGGGTACACACTTTAAACAATCTGTAAGGCTGGGTACCACTGTAACAATCTGTAAAGGCTGGGTACACACGTAACAACTGTAAGGCTGGGTACACCACAGAACAATCTGTAAGGCTGGGTAATGCTGGGTACACACTGTAACAATCTGTAAGCTGGGTACACACTGTAACAATCTGTAAGGTGGTACACACACAGTAACGAACATCTGTAAGTGCTTGTAGGTACACACAGTAACAATCTGTTAAGGCTGGGTACCACTGTAACAATCTGTAAGGCTGGGTACACACGTACAATCTGTAAGGCTGGGTACACCTTAACAACTGTAGGTGGTACCACACTGTCATCTGTAAGGCTGGGGTACACACAGTAACAATCTGTAAGGCTGGGTACACACTGTAACCCACTGTAAGGCTGGGTACACACTGTACCAATCTGTTGTAAGGCTGGGTACACACTGTAACAATCTGTAAGGCTGGGTACACACACTGTACACAACTGTAAGTAGGCTGGTTACACACTGTAACAATCTGTAAAGGCTCTGGGTACAACACAGTAACATCTGTAAGGCTGGGTACACACGTCAGTAACAATCTGTAAGGTTGGTATACAACACAGTAACAATCTGTAAGGCTGGGTACACACGTAACAATCTGTAAGGCTGGGTACACACTGTAACACTCTGTAAGGCTGGTACACACAGTAACAATCCTGTAAGCTGAACGCAGTACATGGTGGTACAACACGTAACAACTGTAAGGCTGGGTACACAGTAAACAATCTGTAGGCTGGGTACCACAGTAACAATCTGTTAAGGCTGGTTACAACAGTAACAATCTGTAAGGCGGGTACACACTGTAACAATCTGTAAGGCTGGGTACACACTGTACAATCTGTAAGAGCTGGGTACACACATGTAAACAAAATCTGTAAGGCTGGGTACACTGTAACAATCTTTAAGGCTGGGTACACACTTAACAATCTGTAAGGCTGGGTACACACGTAACAATCTGTAAGGCTGGGTACACACATGTAAACAATCTGTAAGGCTGGGTATACACAGTAACAATCTGTAAGGCTGGTACACATACTGTAAACAATCTGTAAGGCTGGGTAACCACTGTAACATCTGTAAGGCTGGTACGACTACGAGCGACATGTAACAATCTGTAAGGCTGGGTACCACAGTAACATCTGTAAGGCTGGGTACACACAGTACCAATCTGTAAGGCTGTGTACACACAGTACAATCCGGTAAGGCGGTCACACATCAAATCTGTAAGGCTGGGGTAACACACTGTAACATCTGTAGCTGGTACACACTGTAACATCTGTAAGGCCTGGGTACACACTGTAACATCTGTAAGGCTGGGTACACACATGTAACAAATCTGTAAGGCTGGGTACACACGGTAACAATCTGTAAGGCTGGGTACACGTTACAATCTGTAAGGCTGGGTACACACTTAACAATCTGTAAGGCTGGGTACACAACTGTAACAATCTGTAAGGCTGGGAACACATGTACAATCTTTAAGGCTGGGTACCACTGTAACAATCTGTAAGGCTGGGTACACATACACGTAACTACTCTTGTAAGGCTGGGTACACACTGTAACAATCTGTAAGGAGGCTGGTACACACTGTAACAATCGTCAAGGCTGGGTACACACGTAACAATCTGTAAGGCCGTATGTAGTACGCACACAGTAACAATCTGTAAGGCTGGGTACACACTGTAACAATCTGTAAGGCTGGGTACACACAGGTAACATCTGTAAGGCTGGGTACAACACTGTAAACATCTGTAAGGCTGGGTACACACTGAACAATCTGTAGGCTGGGTTTACACACTGTAACAATCTTTGGCTGGGTCAACACTGTAACATCTTAAGGCTGGGTACACACAGTAAAAAATCGTAAGGCTGGGTAACACACAGTAACAATCTGTAAGGCTGGGTACACAGTAACAATCTGTAAGGCTGGGTACACACTGTAACAATCTGTAAGGCTGGGTACACAGTAACAATCTGTAAGGCGGGGTACACACAGTAACAATCTGTAAGGCTGGGTACACACTGTAACAATCTGTAAGGCTGGGTACAAGCAACAGTACAATCTGGTAAGGCTGGGTACACACAGTACAAATCTGTAAGCTGGTAACACACTGTAACAATCTGTAAGGCTTGGGTACGCACGTTAACAATCTGTAAGGCTGGGTACACACTGTAACAATCTGTAAGGCTGGGTACACACGTACACAATCTGTAAGGCTGGGTACACACGTACAATCTGTAGCTGGGACACACTGTAACCATCCTGTAAGGCTGGGTACACACTGTAACAATCTGTAAGGCTGGTACACACTGTAACAATCTGTAGGCTTGGTACACACTTAACATCTGTAAGGGCTGGTACACACGTAAAACAATCTTTAAGGCTGGGTACACCACTGAGACAATCTGTAAGGCTGGACCACACTGTACAATCTGTAAGGCTGGTACACACAGTAACAATCCTGTAAGGCTGGGTACACCCTGTAACAACTCTTAAGGCTGGTACACACCTGTACCATCTGTAAGGCTGGGTACACCTGTAACAATCGTTTAAGGCGGGTACCACCTGTAACAATCTGTAGGCTGTGGTAACACTGTAACAATCTGAAGGCTTGGTACCACGAGTAAACAATCGTACGGCTGGTACAACACACGGTAACAATCTGTAAGGCTGGGTACACACGTAACAATCTGTAAGGCTGGTACACACGACATCTGAAGGCTGGTAACACATTAACACTTGTAAGGCTGGGTACACAGTAACCAATCTTTAAGGCTGGTCACACAGTAAACAATCTGTAAGGCCGTTGGGTACACACTGTAACAATCTGTAAGCTGGGTACACACTGTAACATCTGTAAGGCTGGTACACCAGTAACATCTGTAAGGCTGTACCACGTAAACAATCTGTATGGCTGGTACGCACATTAACAATCTGTAAGGCTGGGTACCACGTAACATCTGTAAGGCTGGGTACACACTGTACAATCTGTAAGGCTGGTACACACAGGAACAATCTGTAGGCTGGGTACACACTGTAACAATCTGTAAGGCTGGGTACACACGTAACAATCTGTAAGGCTGGGTACACACTGTAACAATCTGTAGGCTGGGTACACACAGTAACAATTCTGTAAGGCTGGGTACACACTGTAACAATCTGTATAGCTGGTACACACAGTAACAATCCTGTAAGGCTGGGATACACACAGTAACAATCTGTAAGGCTGGGTATACACACAGTAACAATCTGTAAGGCTGGGTACACACTGTACAACTGTAAGGCTGGGTACGCACATACAATCTGTAAGGCCTTTGGTACACACAGTAACAATCTGTAAGGCTGGGTACACACGGTAACAATCTGTAAGGCTGGTACGCACTGTAACAATCTGTAAGGCTGGGTACGCACAGTCAATCACTGTAGGCTGGGTACGCACAGCTGAACAAATCTGTAAGGCTGGTACGCACAGTAACAATCTGTAGGCTGGGTACCACACTCGTACAATCTGTAATGGTCTGGGTAACCACACTAACAATCTGTAAGGCCTGGGTACCCACTGTACAATCTGTAAGGCTGGGTACACACTGTAAAACACCATCTTGTAAGGCTGGTACACACTGTACCAATCTGCAGGCTGGTACACCAGTAAACAATCTTGTAAGGCTGGTACCACAGTAACAATCTGTAAGGCTGGGTACACACTGTAACAATCTGTAAGGCTTGGTAACACACTGTAAAACAATTCTGTAAGGCTGGTACACACTGTCAATCTGTAAGGCTGGGTACACCCTGTAACCAATCTGTAAGGCTGGGTACACCGTAACAATCTTAGGCTGGTACACAGTAACAATCTGTAAGGCTGGGTACACACTGTAACAATCTGTAGGCTGGCTACCACTGTAACAATCTGTAAGGCTGGGTAACACTGTACAATCTGTAAGGCTGGGTACACACATAACAATCTGTAAGGCTGGGTACACACGTAAACAATCTGTAAGGCTGGTACACACTGTAACAATTTTCTCTAGTAAGGCTGGGTACACACTGTAACAATCTGTTAAGGCTGGGTACACACAGTAACAATCTGTAACGGCTGGGTACACACTAGTCAACAATCTGTAAGGCTGGGTACACACAGTAACAATCTGTTAAGTCTGGGTAGCACCTGTAACAATCTTAAGGCTGGGTACACATAGTAAACAATCTGTAAGGCTGGGTACACACTGTAACAATCTGTAAGGCTGGGTACACACAGTACATCTGTAAGGCTGGTACACACAGTAACAATCTGTAAGGCTGGTACACACTGTAACAATCTGTAAGGCTGGGTACACACGTAACAATCTGTAAGGCTGGGTCACACAGTCCAACATCTGTAAGGCTGGTACACACAGTAACAATCTACTTATGGCTGGGTACCTGTAAACAATCTGTCGGCTGGTTACACACGTACAATCTGTAAGGCTGGGTACACACAGTAACAATCTGTAAGGCTGGGGTACCACTGTAACAATCTGTAAGCTGGTACAGCACTTGTAACAATCTGTAAAGGCTGGGTACACACGTACCAATCTGTAAGGCTGGTACACACTGTAACAATCTTGTGCTGGGTACACACACATAACAATCTGTAGCTGGGTCCACCGCATGTAACAATCTGTAGGCTGGGTACACACTGTAAACAATCTGTAAGGCTGGGATACACAGTAACCAATCTGTAAGGCTGGGTCCACACTGTAACAATCTGGTAAGGCTGGGACACACAGTAACAATCTGTAAGGCCTGGTACACATGGTACCTGACCAATCTGTAAGGCTTGGGTGGGTTTTAGTGGTCACACTTGTAAACAATCTGTAAGGCGGGTACACACAGTTGAACATCTTGTAGGGTACAAGTAACAACTGTAAGGCTGGTACACACAGTTAAAAGTAACAATCTGTAAGGCTGGGTACACCCAGTAAACAATCTGTAACGGATGGGTACACACTGTAACAATCTGTAAGCTCTGGGTACGCACTGTAACAACGTAAGGCAGGCTGGGTTACGCACTGTAAACAATCTGTACGGCTGCTGGGTAACACACAGTACCAATCTGTAAGGCTGGTACACAACTGTAACAAATCGTAAGGCTGGGTACCACCAGTAACAATCTGTTAAGGCTGGTAGACAAGTAACAATCTGGTATGGCTGGGTACCCACTGTAACATCGTAGCTGGTACACACAGTACCCAACTGTAAGGCTGGGTACACACTGTACCAATCTGTAAGCCGGGTACACACGTAAAACAATCTGTAAGGCTGGGTACACACAGGTAACAATCTTGTATGGTGAGTACACACCTGTAAAAATTGTAAGGCTTGAGTACACTACAGTAACAATCTGTATGGCTGGGTACACACTGTAAAATTCTGTAAGCCTGGGTAGCACACAGTAACAATTCTGTAGGCTGGGTACACACTGTAACAATCTGTAAGGCTGGGTACACACTGTACACATCTGTAAGGCTGGGTACACACTGTAACAATCTGTAAGGCTGGGTACACACTGTAACAATCTGTAAGGCTGGATACCACAGTAACAATCTTTAAGGCCTGGGTACACACTGTACAATTCTGTACGGCTGGTCACACACAGTAACAATCTGTAAGGCTGGGTACCACTGGTACCATCTGTAAGGCTGTACACAACATAACAATCTGTAAGGCTGGGTAAACAGCACTTTACAATCTTGTAAGGCTTGGTACACACAGTAACAATCTGTAAGTCCTTGGGTACACACATAACCATCTGTATGCTGGGTACACCATTAAACACTCTGAAGGCTGTTACACCCTGTACCACTCTGTAAGGCTGGATCCACACGTAAACAATCTGAAAGGCTGGTACTCACTGTAACAATCCTTTAAGGCTGGGTACACGTCAAATCTGGAGGCTGGGTACACACAGTCACAATCTGTAGGCTGGGTACACACTGTAACCATCTGTAGGCTTGGGTTACCACAGTACCAACTGTAAGGCTTGGGTTAACACATAACAATTCTGTAAGGCTGGTACCCACAGTAACATCTGTACGGCTGTGTATCACTGTAACAATCTGTAAGCGGGTACACACTGTAACAATCTGTTAATGCTGGGTACACAACATAACAATCTGTAAGCTGGGTACACATACAATCTGTAAGGCTGGGTACACGACAGTAACAATCTGTAAGGCTGGTACACACTGTAACAATCTGTACGGCTTGGTCACACTGTAACCCCTCTGTAAGGCTGGGTACACACTGTAACAAATCGGTAAGGCTGGTACACACAGTACAATCTGTAAGTCCTGGTACACACAGGGGAACCACAGTAACAATCTGTAAGGCTGGGTACACACTGTAACAATCTGTAAGGCTGGGTACACACTGTAACAATCTGTAAGGCTGGTTACACACAGTAACAATCTGTAAGGTTTTGACTGTCATCTTTGACAGATGGGAGTACACACAGTCATGATCGTTCTACCCATATAAAGTATATATAAATATAGGGAGAACCTTTGTGACTGCCATATTCCCTACAATCGCAGGCGACTCCTTCTATACTTTAGTACAGGGGCCGACTGTGACTGAGGAAAATGTTTAGTTTGAAACGATAGTTTGTCTGCGTCAGAAACTTTCGTTTCAGCTATACACACGTTACCAATAAAGGGCCAGTCCCGTTGGTACCGATGTGTGTACCCAGCTTTAGATAGACATCCTAGAAGGGAATGAATGGTGAAATCCTATACTGCCCCAATCAGGTCTACACGGTCTATTTAATATAATATATGGACTAGATGCCATCTACTGGCCCATGAAAAGAATCAGTAATGAGAAGAATAGCGATACACTGTTACAGTGTGTACTTTCTATGGGGAAATATGTTACTTGTTTCAGTAAATTCCCTTGTCAGTCAAGGTTTACATGGTATGTACTGCAATTAATGACTTCATTACCATAATAACTAGTGACCTCATAGAAGCAAAAATATAAATTACACAGTTATCTCTCCACCTCATACTATAGGAAAAGTGTGATGTCCCTTTTTATCAACTACACCTTACTGTCAAAAATGAAATTTCCATTTATCAATATGGACATTCATTATCTGTATTAACTGACACTGTTTAATATTTATATATAGATATACCTGTTATTGTCTTAACGCTCCCCGGTAACTTCTAATATAACTCAACCTCCTTGAACCTTTATATGGACACCAGTGACTTCTAATTTACAGTATGTTTAATAATACATGAGTGGTACCCAGAGTTCCCTGTATAACTCAGTCTGTGTCCTTGTACCTTTATATAGACACAGAACTCCTCAGTGACTTCAAATATCCTTATAATTTACAGTAGGGATACATTATCCCTTAAAATACATGAGTGGTAACCAGAGTTCCCTGTATAACTCAGTCTGTGTCCTTGTACCTTCATATAGACACAGAACTCCTCAGTGACTTCTAATATCCTTATAATTTACAGTAGGGATACATTCTCCCTTATAATACATGAGTGGTACCCAGAGTTCCCTGTATAACTCAGTCTGTGTCCTTGTACCTTTATATAGACACAGAACTCCTCAGTGACTTCTAATATCCTTATAATTTACAGTAGGGGATACATTATCCCTTATAATACATGAGCGGTACCCAGAGTTCCCTGTATAACTCAGTCTGTGTCCTTGTACCTTTTATATAGACACAGAACTCCTCAGTGACTTCTAATATCCTTATAATTTACAGTAGGGGATACATTATCCCTTATAATACATGAGTGATACCCAGAGTTCCCTGTATAACTGAGTCTGTGTCCTTGTACATTTATATAGGCACATAACTCCTCAGTGACTTCTAATATCCTTATAATTTATAGTAGGGGATACATTATCCCTTATAATACATGAGTGGTACCCAGAGTTCCCTGTATAACTCAGTCTGTGTCCTTGTACCTTTATATAGACACAGAACTCCTCAGTGACTTCTAATATCCTTATAATTTACAGTAGGGGATAAATTATCCCTTATAATACATGAGTGGTACCCAGAGATCCCTGTATAACTCAGTCTGTGTCCTTGTACCTTTATATAGACACAGAACTCCTCAGTGACTTCTAATATCCATATAATTTACAGTAGGGGATACATTATCCCTTATAATACATGAGTGGTACCCAGAGTTCCCTGTATAACTCAGTCTGTGTCCGTGTACCTTTATATAGGCACAGAACACCTCAGTGACTTCTAATATCCTTATAATTTACAGTAGGGGATACATTATCCCTTATAATACATGAGTGGTACCCAGAGTTCCCTGTATAACTCAGTCTGTGTCCATGTACCTTTATATAGACACAGAACTGCTCAGTGACTTCTAATATCCTTATAATTTACAGTAGGGGATACATTATCCCTTATAATACATGAGTGGTACCCAGAGTTCCCTGTATAACTCAGTCTGTGTCCTTGTACCTTTATATAGACACAGAACTCCTCAGTGACTTCTAATATCCTTATAATTTACAGTAGGGGATACATTATCCCTTATAATACATGAGTGGTACCCAGAGTTCCCTGTATAACTCAGTCTGTGTCCTTGTACCTTTATATGGACACAGAACTCCTCAGTGACTTCTAATATCCTTATAATTTCCAGTAGGGGATACATTATCCCTTATAATACATGAGTGGTACCCAGAGTTCCCTGTATAACTCAGTCTGTGTCCTTGTACCTTTATATAGACACAGAACTTCTCAGTGACTTCTAATATCCTTATAATTTACAGTAGGGATACATTATCCCTTATAATACATGAGTGGTACCCAGAGTTCCCTGTATAACTCAGTCTGTGTCCTTGTACCTTTATATGGACACAGAACTCCTCAGTGACTTCTAATATCCTTATAATTTACAGTAGGGGATACATTATCCTTATAATACATTAGTGGTACCCAGAGTTCCCTGTATAACTCAGTCTGTGTCCTTTCATAGTATTGGAGGTTTGTATAGAAGAGATACGGCCATCCTGTGTAGTCAACCTGTTTATGACCTACCCATAATGTCTGTATAAACAGTACATAGTTAGTAACCATAGTATTGTAGGGTTGTATATGAAGACATATGTCCATTATCCAAAACAGTATAACCCTACCCATAAAAGTATTTCTAAAGCACAGGAGTAACATAGTATTGGAGGGTTTGTTATAAAAGACATACGTGCCCATACTAGTTCTAACCTTCTATAGCCCCTACCCATAATGATCTGTCTAAACTAGTGAGGTGGGTGTTATTAAAGACATAAACCAACTAGTCCAAATGTACTGTTATTTTCATATACCCTACCCATAAATGTCTGTAGAAACGTTACCATTCCTGAGTTAACATAGTATTTTCGAGGTTTGATAAAAGAAAATACATCCAGATAGTCCAACCCTTTATACCACCTTGCTTAGATGTGTCTGTTATAACAGTGACATTCAAGTAACTAGTCTTGGAGGTTTGTATAAACACAGATACGGCATCTGTACACATGTATACCTATCCCCTAGTGTCTGTTTTATAAACAGGTTCACATAGTGTAACATAGTATTTGGAGGATGTTATAAAAGACAATGTCCATATATGTTACCATCCTAAACCCACCTACCCAAATTTGTGATGTATAAACTGTGACATAGTAACATGTCGGATTGAGGTTTGGATTAAATGAAGTGAAGTCCCATTCTAGTCCAACCTTTGACCCTGACCATTAATGTTGTATAACAGTTTTAATAGTATAACCATCAGTCTGGAGGTTTGATAAAGACATACGTCCATCTAGTCCAAACTTATTATTACCCTACCCATAATTGTCTGTTAACAGTACATAGTAACATGAGTACTGGAGGGTGTAAATATAAAGACATAGTCCATTCTAGTCCAACCTTTATATCCCCCTACCCAAAATGTCGCAACAGTGACATAGTAAAACATTTAGAGTACTGGGAGGTTCTGTCATAAATAGGACCATAAGTTACGAGTTCTAGTCCTCCAAACCTGATACCCTACCAATAAATTATTGTCAACAGTTACATTAGTAACATGGTTAGTAACTGGAAGGGTTTGTATGATTAAAACAAGACTGTCCATCTTAGTCCAACCTTTCTTGAACCACTACACAAAGGTGTCTTTAGACAGTTACATCTAGTAACAGAGTATGGATGGTGTTATAAAGGACATACTGTCCATCTAGTCCTACCTTATTTACCCTACCTAATGTTGTTAAAAGTTAATAGTAGACTTATGTATGGGGAGGTTGTGAAAAGACATGTACGTCCATACCTGAGTCCAACCTTGATACCCTACCCATAATGTCTGTTATACAGTTACATAGTAGAACATAGTATTGGGGTGTTTGTATAAGGGAAAAGTACATACGTTCCTAGAGTCCCTTTTATTACCCTACCATAATTGTCTGTTAACACCAGTCATGACAGTAAGTAACTATCGTATTGGAGGGTTGTTAGAGAAACACTACGAGTCCATCTAGTCCAACTTTTATCCCTACCATAATGTGTATGATATAACAGTTACATCAGTAGAGAATAGTATTGGAGGTTTGTATAAGAACAATATCATCCATCTAGTCCACCCTTTATACCTACCCCATGAATGTCTTTTAAAACGTTACATTAGTAACATGAGTATTGTGGATGATAATAGACATACGTCTATCTTAGGTTCCCACTTTTATTAACCCTACCCATAATTCTGTTAAACAGTTACATAGAGTTAAAATTATTGGAGGTTTAGTTTAAAGGAATTACATCCATCAGTACCAACCTATTTACCCTACCCATTATGTTCTGTATCAAACATTATATAGCTAAAATGTGTATTGGAGAGTTGTAATAAAGACAAAGTCCATCTATCCCTATACCATCAGAAGTCGTACATACATATTTATATGGAGGGTGTATAAAGGACAGTCATCGTGTAGTCTAGTCCAAACCTGAATATACCAAGCATAATTCTTGATAACAGTTAGATCAAGTAAACATAGTATTGGAAGTTGTATATAGAGACATACATCCAATCTAGTTCCAAACCATTATAATATACACCATAATGTTGTCTACAGTAAAACAAGTACTGGAGGTTGTATAAAAAGAACATACATCATCTAATCCAACCTTGTTATATGGAGAGTTTGGAGGTGTATAACCGTACATCCGCCAACAATTCCTAGTTCCAAACCATTATGCCCTATCGCCAAATGTCTTTATACAGTTACATAAAAAACCATAGATTGGAAGTTATATAAGGACACGAATCTATTCTCAGCACACTTTATACCCTACCCCATAATGCCGTTGTGGTAAAAGGGTACTGAGTACCAAGTAGATTGGAGGTTGTATAAAGTCGTCACAACCTCTAGGTCCAAAACGATTATATTTTACTCATAAGGTTCTGGTCTACAGTGTCTTGCATTGGTAAACATAGTATTGGAGGTTGTTATAATAGACAACGTACCATCTAGTGTCAACCGTATCCCTACGGCCATAACGGTATCTTTTATAAATATTACTTCAATATACAGTGGTTAATTTTCAGCAGCTTTTGGGCGTTAATCATAGATTAATGTCTTGAGCTTAAAGAAAATAATTGGCTAACATTGTTCTAACATTAATTACTATTTCATCATTATTTATCATTACCTTACCAACAGCAAAAAATAAGAAGGAAGCCTAGAACAGAGAAGAGACCCCAGAACCCCCAACATGTGCGGATCGCTGCGCCAGCTTTTCAGTACCAATGAATTTAGCACAGTTTTGAAGATGCGTATTATTTTACAACAGGAACTTTGAGAATAGTACAGGTACTATTAAGCACGAAACCAAGTCAATAAATCCTGGGGATTCTTGACCGTATATAGGGAGACATGTAAGTGTAGGAAGACAACCTGGGCCCTTCTTACTCGGTAGATGGGTCTCCATATGTTCCTTGGTTCGTCTCCTTTGTTATGTCCATCATTGCCAGGTTTGTCGAGACTTCTAGGTTTAGTGATGGTCCTAGTAGAATCGATAGCAAGGATCAGACTGGTTGGTTGGGCGTAATTGGCCAATTTCTTCAAGAAAAGCATCTTGTAACATTTATATAAACCTAATTGAGGAATTGTGGTCCCATATATCAATACACTCCACTCCATGGTCTCTTCTGAAGAGTTACCAGTGACTTTTTTCCATGATAGTAGCACTTTGGTTGTGGTGCAGTTTTAGAAAACCGATTGTTGTTTTTTGTTTCCCTATCGCGCGTTGTAGGGATTGTCCAAGGAACGGCACAGACTCGATGCAGGCGAACCTGCTGGTCTGCTTCAAAAGGCCTGGGATTCAATGGAACGTTTACAACCAACAGAGTGTACAGAGATGAGACCCTTCTTACGGACCGGTGCGTCTGATACTAGGTGGAAGTAATGGGGAACCTTGTGTAGTCTCACCAAACTGTATAACTATTGGAACGACCAATGCCGGAGATCTGCCATATCAACTAGATTGGCAGATTTTCATTTTTAGAGCTATTATGTATCTCTGGTCTGTAGGATAATGCCTCTCTGCTGTATTGACCATCTGGGGGTGAAGGTTGTTTGTTCTATTATGTATGGCCGGTCTCCACACGGTTGGACGATTTTCGCCCAAGCATCTTTCTGCCACAACATTTTGAATGGGGGGGTTTAAAAATTATGTCCGGTATTTCCATTGCGCATGCTCGTTGCATAACCTCAGTTTATTGCCTGGAGAATAGTCGCCTGACGTTGGCCGATTGCCCATAAACATTTCACCATCGAACTGTTAAATATGTATTTGATATTTTAAATGGATTTGGCTACAATTTATCAATGTGTTTATGAGTTATGAGATTATTACCCCGTGACCCGCGGTTTATTTGTACAACAAACTCGTGTCGTCTCTCACACACCACCCACGCTGACAAGACCGACATTCGCTCATCTTCTCTATTGTTCAATTTTCCAATCGCCGTCCCCAGAAAGCCAGAAACATTCTCGCTGTTGTTTACACAAAACTTGGGAAAGGCCAAATTGGGAAATAAACCTTAGAAAAGCTTCATTGTACCCTATTATAGTCTTTATAGAGAACAAATCACTTGTCATTATACACAATTCACATAACATACATTATATATCCACACTAATAACTGGTACTGGGAAAACAGTGGAATCTGTAATGGGGCAGCTCACCCATCATGTATAAAATATACAGCAGAAGGAATGTTCTGTGTACATACAATAAGCTATACCCTCATACGTACTGTCTAAAGGGAAACAATGGTCAGTCTCCCACCAATATGTATAATATAAATATACACAGAGAAGGAATGTTCTGTACGACAACAGCTCAATCCCTCATACTGTACTTGTCCTATGTGAACCAATTGGCCACGTCCCACCCAAGTATAAATATAAATATACCGAAAAGGAATGTTCTGTACAGCAATAACATACCCTCATACTATACTGTCTAAGGAAAACTATGCAGCATCTCCCACTCATATGTAATAATATACAAGAAGGAAATGGTTCTGTACTACAATAAGCTATCACCCTCATACTGAGCTGTCTAAGGGAACATTATGCAGCTCCCACCATATAGTCTAAATATACAGAGAAGGAATGTACTGTAACACAATAAGCATAACAACCGCATACTGTAATCTGACGTCTAAGGAAACTATTGCAGCCTCCCACCCATATGTATAAATAGAAATATACAGAAGAAGGATGTTTCTGTCAGTACAATAAGCTATACCCCTCATACGTACTGGTCAAGGGTGAAAATATGGCATCTCCCAACCCATATATCTAAATATACAAGAAGGAATGTCTGTACACTCAAAAGCCATACCCTCATACTGTACTGTCTAGGGAAACAATTGCAGCTCCCACCTATTATGTATAAATAATACTGAAAGGAATGTTTCTATACATACATAAGCTATACCCTCATACTGTACTGTCCTAAGGGAAACAATTGGCAGCTCCCACCCTATGTATAAATATAAATATACAGAGAAGGATGTCTGTACAGACATAAGCTATACCCTCATACTGTACTTGGCTAAGGGAAACAATATGGCAGCTCCCACCCATATGTAAATATACATATACAGAGAAGGAATGTTCTGTACATACAATAAGCGATACCCTCATACTGTACTGTCCTAGGGAACACATATGGCAGCTCCCACCCATTTTTATAATATAAATTAAGAGAATGAATGTTCTGTACTACATAAGCTATACCCCAATACTGTTACTGTCTAAGGGAACAATATGTGCAGCTCCCACCCATATGTATATAAAAATAAATACAGAGAGGAATGTTCTTTCACTACAAAAGCTAAACCCGTCAAACTGTACTGTCTAATGGGAAACAATATGCAGCTCCACCCATATGTATAACTATACGGATGTAGGAAGTGTCTGTACAACCAACAATAATCTATACCCTCATACGTACTGTCTAAGGAACACTATGGCAGCTCCCACCCATAATGTATAAATAGAAATATAACAGAGAAGGAATGTACTGGTACACAAATAAGCTCATACCCTCATACTGTACTGTCTACGGGAAACACTATGGCAGCTCCCACCCTTAGTGTATAAAATACGAGAGAGAATGTTTCGTACATACAATAAGCTATACCCTCATAATGTCTGGGTGGGTCCCCACCCTCAGGAAACACTATGGCATCCCACCCCATATGTAAATATAAATTATACAGAAGGAATGTTCTGTACCATACACAATAAGCTATCCCCCATCTATACTGTCTAAGGGAAACATATGGCAGCTCCCACCCATATGATATGAAATGATACATATCCAGAGAACGAATCGTTTCTGTCACATACAATAAGCTATACCCTCATACTGTAGCTGTCAAGGGAAACAATTGGGGGGGCCAAGCTCCCACCCATATGTATAAATATACAGAAAGTGATCGTTCTGTACATACAAAAGCCTTTTTACATAAAACCCCTCCATGATGTACTGTCTAAGGAAACAATATGGCAGCTCCCACCCATACTGATAAATTACAGAATAGGAATGTTCTGTACATATCAATCAAGCGTAACTCCTCATACTGTACTGGTCTAGGGAAACAACTAATGGCAGCTCCCACTCCATATGTATAAATATAAATATACCGAGAAGGAATGTTCTGTACATACAATAAGCTATACCCCATACTGTACTGTCTCAGGAAACAATATGGCAGCTCCCACCCATATGTATAAATAAATATAAGAAGAAGGAAATGTTTCTGTACCATACAATAAACTATACCCCTTACTGTACTCTAAGGGAAACAATATGGCAGCTCCCACCCATATGTATAAATATCACGAGAAGGAGGTTTCTGTACATACCAATAAGCTATATCCCCTCATATTGTACTGTCTAAGGGAACACCTATGGCACTCCCACCCATATGTCTAAATATACATGGAAGGAATTTTCTGTACATCAGTAAGCTATACCTCCAAACTGTACTGTCTAAGGGAACCAATATGCACGCTCCATCCATATGTATAAATATCAGTCTTTTAAAAAGTATCGCTTGCTTGCGCTTGGGGTTTGGGTAGGGGAGGGTTAAAAACAGAAGTAAAAATATAAATGGTTTAAGATCAAGATCTCTGTAAACAAACCAGTTTAAAATGACACTATCCATATATTAAAATTGAAACTTTCAAACACTCACCTGTGTTCTATCCACCAACTAGGTAAATGCAGTGCTTTACCTGTGCGTTTCTGATGCTTCTGGTCGTATATTGTTCCCAAAACCTCTGCACCATGAATAAGTTTCCAACAAACTTTATTATAGCACATTAACAACAATAAAAAGCCTAAAAACCTTGCAAAAAACGTCCCATTGCAGTTTTTGAAGTGCCCTCTCTGCTATGGTGTGGCCCCTTTAAGTCTGTGGCTTGTGAGTGTAGTTCCTACGGCGTTTCTCTGTTTTAATCCTTAACAGAGGTATACAGATGAAGAATGTTCTGTACTCACATAAGCTATACCCTCATACTGTATCTGTCTAAGGCAACACCTATGCAGCTCCCACCATATGTATAAATATAAATATACAGAGAAGGAATGTTCTGTACAGTACATAAGCCTATACCCTCATACTGTCACTGTCTAAGGAACAATACTGGCAGCTCCCCACCCATATGTATAAAAATATAAGGAAGGAATGTTCTTGTACAATCACAATAAGTCTACCCTCATACTGTACTGCAAGGGAAACACTATGGCGATCTCCCACCCATATGTATAAATATAATATATCAAGAAGGAAGGTCTGTACATACAATAAGCTATACCTCATATCTGTAGTCTGCTAAGGGAAACACTATGGCAGCTCTTCCCCCCATATGAATAAAATATAACGAGAAGGAATGTTTCTGTACATACAATAAGCTGATACCCTCATACTGTACTGTCTAAGGACAATAATGCAGCTCCACCATAGTATAAATAATACAGAGAAGGCAATGTTTCTTAGCATCATAATCTATACCCTCATACTGTACTATCTAAGGAAACAACTATGGCAGCTCCCACCCAATGTATACATACATTATCAATATAAAAAAGTTCCCATTGTTTGAAGGCTTTTATTATGGCAATATATATGTAGCAGGAGGTGTACAGTTTGTCTGTGCAGTTAATTTGCAGTGACCAATCGATTTAGCCTTACTGAGTGTAGTTAGATGATCGATTTGATTGGCTTTGTAGATGGTAGCACGCCGCCATTCGTTCTATATACCCTTTGTGATCATTGTTGTGTTTCAGTGGCCCAGCAAAACCAAACGGTGACGCGCGTTGCTTTGGCCTCTTCTACTGAGCCACGGAGACGAAGGTCTGTCTAACGGCACAGACGCGCGCATGCCTATCAAGGTGCTGACAACCCTTTTCTCGCTTCCCGGGTACAATTGCAAATCAGTCTTGTGGGGAAACCAAATTGTTCTCAATTCAGTAACTTTAATGTCGATCCAAAATGACCCAGTTAGTGTCTAGCTGGAGTGTGGTTAAGGTTCAACCATTGGCAATGTATACCGCCTGTCTTGTCTAATTCTAACCAAAGATATACCGGCTGGAAAGTAATAAAATCTTTCACCTTTGAAATCCCTCCCTTTAGTATGGGGAAAGATACAAAGTAGCCAATTGAGAACTCCCCTCTCTCTCCAAGTAAATTTTCACTGAGCATGTTGAGGTCATACTGAGCTGGGAGGGCAGTATCTGGAAACACAATCGTCCTATTCGGTCCTGTTAAAGGCTGGGTACCACCGGATGAATATGCATGCGGCCCATGTCCGATACCGGACAAAAGCCAATCAGACATGGTTGAAACCTCGTCCTATAGTGCGGTCCTCTAAGGACCCGCACGATCGGTCGCGGTAACTGTCGGACGTGGCTGCTTTTGTTGCCGCGACTGACAGTCCTTCCTCCTCGCCGACCGTCCGAAAGTATCGAACGGTCGGTCAGGAGGAAAACTCTCTAGGTTGTACCAGGCTTTAGTCATGGAAATGTGTTTTTTTGTTTATGAACGTCTCCATTTGATGAATCTCGTCTTTATTTCTACTTTACTCTCACTGAAACCTTTCTGCGCGTGCTTGGGAAGTGCAGCCCCAGGCAGACGACCTCACGCCTGCCATTTTGGTTTCTGTCCGTAATGTCGATTGCCTTGTATATCCGTTTCCTAACAGGCCCGTCGAGAGAACGGAATTTATGACGGGATAGAGTCGATGCTGACCGACCAAAACGATTCTCTTGAGACAGCAGCTAATCCTCGTGCACCGAAGATCCCGCTAGAGCGGATTTTCCTATTGCTTATTCTACGGTTCCGGGTAACTTTATGAGTGACAGGGAACTGTGTATATTGTAATCGTCCGGAACCTTTCTAACCTCCTCCCCGTGACGGCAGGGTATACTCATGCGCAATCCTGGCAGAGGTTCTGGTTCGACAAGCTTCTGTGCAGAGTTCTCATAACACGGAAAAGCCTCGAGGTGATGACAATTTGACCCCGTCAATTACCTGGTGGCCACCATTTCGAGTCCGAACTGCGACGATCCGATTTTCACCAAAAGAAGCAGATTCCTTGCGTCGTCTCTATGCTCACCAAAACTGTATTTTCATTCGTAATAAACGCCGGCCGCAACGTTCCACAAATTTCAGAATCATGGAGTTCCTAAAACCTTCAGGCAGACAAATGGGTCCTCGTATTTTCATTGCGACACCTGCCTCCGGCTCCATTTCATTTCCGTCATAGAAAAACACCAACCAGCGGTGTACGTTGACTTTATTTCGTTAGTGGAAATTCTATTACAGCCGTTCGAAGGGGCCAGTAAACCCAATCCATCTATTGGCCTAATAATGTACAATGTAAGAAAATAAGGTGCAAGTGATCCAACCTCCTGTTTTTACTGTCGTTAAGGTGAGATTTATGCAAGGTCAAATTTTCTGCTCTGGATTCCCCGACCTGTAGCAATTTTTCTCTTGATTAAGGCAGGGGGAGGGGATCAGAGATACCCTTACTAAAAGCAGAAAATAGGAGGTCGGGAATCTTGCTCCAATGACCCGTATCACCTCACCCACACCATGTAAATTATAACAGATATTAGAAGTCACGAGAGTTCTGTACCATATAAAAGCACGAGGCGCAGGCCTGATGACCTTTTTTTTTTTATACAGGGCACTGGCACTCCAATTTATAATTTACAGTTGGGGGTGCATTAATTTTATTATAACCTACCCCCTTTGTGGCTTCTGGTTTCATTCCTCCTCTCCTCCGTGGAACTGGAAGATTATACTGCCTATAATCTTACAGTTCCCCCATAGAAATCCACTACAGTGGTAGGTTATAGATGTATAAGGGACAGGAATTATGCCTGATCTAGATATATAATAAACTGTAATAAGTGCCAGACTCCATCTAAATTCCAACCACGAGCCTAGTAATCCATATACCGATCATTCCTTTCTCCCGCTTACACACCCTGTGAAAATCAAAACTGTTTTTGGACAAGAAAGGCTCGGTGTTCTCAGGAGCCACGAGATCCACAATGCTTGTGTAGGCTCTCGTCTTGGCATCTCCACCCTAGTAAGTTTAATTATGCATCCTTCTTCCAGATTCATTAATGGGTTCCATTGATTTCCAAAGCCAAATGGATTTTTTTTTCCACGTGCAGGTACATGACGAAAAAAAACCTCATTGTATATTGCAGAATAATATTCACATTGCCAAAATGGCACCGCAATTATTTCCCAGTACCGACCGATTCCTTACATCATTTTTATTTAATAACGTTCCTGTAAAGGTGAACTAAAATACTTGTATAAAAATAAAACTCATAAATATGTTCTTGCCGTGATATAAATTTACCCTCGCGAGCACTGAAGTGACATGACCCCCAGCGCGCCATTATAGCCCGTCCATAGCCAAAATACCATTCGTCTAGCAAATTGACCTGTCCGCTCTGCTTTCCGTTTAATCGCTTCTCTCACTCACAAATCAATATTCAGGCCATTAATATTGATATAAATATGAATTAGTATTGTATGTTTATGAGGGACCTTGTCTGCTACTTTTCATTTTTCAATGTTTACAAATCCGTTTTAAACTAGTTTCATTATCAAGGCCCCTTTCTTCTTCCGTTCCCTAATCCTTTTTTTGCTGGTGATGTACGCTCATTTCAGTCTATGGGTTGGTGCTAAATAATTATTTGGTGCCCACTGGTGAGGTGACCAGATGCAGAGGAGCTTGGGAAAAGAGGAGAGCACAACAATAAAACATTATTTTGGGGTAACTGAGAGCATTTCTAAGCAGAATTTAAAATATTGAGGGGTCTTTATTACCGAGAAAATCAACTTGCACTTATATAATTACTCAAAACTTCAGTTCTTCTTTACTTAGCACTATACAGATCTTGGTTGGCTTTTTTTGTGTCCAAACGTGTTGCATTTATTAATACAGTTAGTTTCTCCTTTAAACCCACCACAGATCTGTTATGAGGAGATGGATGGGATATATATTCACCTTAGTCTGTGTCTTTGATCGCTGTAGAGACTAATTACCTTTGGTGGGTTCTTAGTTTACGTCTTGGTTAATACTTTCATTGTTTCTGGGCTGTACCAGCTGCTCACTTGCGACACTACCATGGTGAACGGTTCACTCGGCATAGAATGGTAGTTACTGATTAACTCATTACCAAAACACACCAATAGGATATTGGTGATGGTGTCCCAGCTTTGTGGGGGTGATTGGGCTTATTCCAAGCTGTATTACATATGTATTTTGTATTGTTTTGGCTAAAAGTCAATGTGTTGATTTTACCTGTGGAATTCCTCTTCATTCTGTGATTAAATAAGCAACTTTAATTTTGTGATCTATCAATGTGGACTTTATCTACCTGGGTTTTTATTATGTAACAGGGAGAAGTTAAACATACAAAGTTTTGACTTTTTATTTAGGAGACCACCCCCTTCCCTTAAAACACTACAAGACCCCCTTGGGAATGAACAATTCAAATGAATTTTTTGTGTTTGGTCTGTTCTGGGTTCTTGGTCGACACGATCCGGTTTCCTGTGGTTAAAAATTTTTGAGGGTGAAATTTACAAATAACAACATAGAATTTTTTTGTTTTAAGCACGAATTTTTGTTTTGGTCCCTGAAATGCTGAGCCGAAATCGGGTTTTAAGTGATGAACCCCGATGTGTTTGTCTTTCAATAAACTTGTTGTAGGTGTTTTGTTCAATGCTGTCCAGATGAATGAGGGTTATAGACAGTTTCTTAACGATTGGGCGGTTTGTGTATAATCTCGCAACTCTGCTTGGGGGGGATTATTGCAATGTTGATAGCATACACACGTTTACGTAAACCTATAACTACGATATCGCACTGTAATGTACAGATCTAATCGCACTGTACCTACAGATATCGTCACTTGTAATACAATTTCGCACTGTAGTACAGATATCGCACTGTAAGTACAGATATCGCACTGTAACAACCAATATCGCACTGTAAGTTACAGATATCGCACCTCATCGACTGGTAACTACGATTGCCCGCACGTGAGTACGATATCTCACTGTAACAACAGATATCGCACTGTAAGTAGCTCTTCGCACTGAATACAGATATCTCACTGTAACAACAGTATATCGCACTGTAACTACAGATTCCATTCCACACATCGCTGTCACGTACGATATCGCACTTAAGTACAACCATAACACGATAATCGCACTGTAATACAGCTGTCCGCACTCAGTACATATCGCACTGTAACTTACAGTGCGACACTGTAGTACAGATATCCACTTACAACAGATATCGCACTTGTAAGTACAGCTGTCGCCACTAAGTACAAGATATCGCCGCTGTAACTACAGAGTCGCTCACTGTAACTACAGATGTCGCACAGTAACGATGCAGCACTGGCAACTTACAGCTATCAAGCACTGTCGCACTAACCACGTTGGCAAATGTATATCACTGTGATATCTACAGCTTCCACCTACGTTACGTAAAATCTTCTTGGAGAAACTATATACCACAGGCTGTCGCACTGTAAGTACAGATATCGCCTGTAAGTTACATGTCGCACTGATCACTACAGATGTCGCAACTGTAAGCTACGATGTAGCACTGTAAGTACACGATATCGCACTGTAAGAACAGATATCGACCTGTAAGTACAGCTGTCGCACTGAACTACAGTGTCGCACTTACTACAGATATCGCCTGTAAGTACAAGTCGCACTGTAAGTACAGATAACGCACTGTAAAGTACAGATGTCGCACTGTAATACAGATGTCGCACTGTAGAACTACAGATGTAGCACTGGTAGACAACAGTATATCGCACTGTAAAGTACAGATGTCGCACTGTAACTACGATATCGCATGTAAGTACAGATGTTCGTCACTGTAAACTACAGATATCGCACTGTCATACCAGATATCGCATGTAAGTACAATCTGCACTGTAATTACAGATCGCACTGTAGATCAAGTGTCGCACTGTAGTCAGATGTCGCACTGAACTACGATGTAGCACTTAACAAACATATCGCACTGTTAAGTTACAGATGTCCACCACTGTAACTACAGATATCCAGCCTGGAAGTTACAGATGTCGCACTGTAACTACAGATGTCGCACGTGTACAGATATCGCACGTAAGTACAGATACGCACTGTAAGTACAGATATCGCACTGTAAGTACAGATGTCGCACTGTAACTACGATGTGTAGCACTGTAACAACAGATATCCACTGTAATACAGAGTCGGTACACTCTTTGTAACTACGATGTAGTAACTACGAACGCACCTGTACGACAGATGATCCACGATCAACTCGTACATACTGATATCAAGTAACTGAGTATCTGTACTACAGAATCGGTGACGATTCGGGTACTATACGTGCCGATCTCTCTGTAGTTACAGTGCGATCTCTGTACTTTACGTGCGATACTCTGTCTGACAGTGTGATATCGTGACTTACAGTGCGATATCTGTACTGTTACAAAGCATAGTTAAAGACCACTGTAAGTACAGAGACCGCACTGTAGGTACAGAGAAGCACTTGTAAGTCAGAGACGTCACTGTAAGTACAGATGACGAAGTCAGACGACTGTAAGTCCAGCAGGGTCCCGCACTGTAAGTCAAGATGTTGCACTGTTCACAAATATTGCACTGTAAGTCAGATGTCGAGCATGAAGTACATGATGTCGCCGTAAGACAGGATCGCACTGTAAGTACAGATATCGCACTGTAAGTACAGATATCGCACTGGTTGTACGATATCTGTCTCTGTACTTGTCGATCTCTGTACTTACAGTTGCTGATCTCTGTAACTTACTGCGTCTCTGTACGTGAGAGTGGTGATATCTGTACTTACAGTGCGATATCTGTACTGTACAGAGACTCGCACTGTAACTACAGAACCGCACTGTAAGTACAGAGACCGCACTGTACTATCAGACGCCACACTGTAAGTACAGAGACACCGCACTGTAAGTAACCTCCACCGAGACGAACCCGACGTAAGTACAGAGACCGCACTGTAAGTACAGAGACCAGCACTGTACTTACAGAGTCGCACTGTAACGTACAGGAGGCCACTGTATACAGACGCCCTGTAATACAGAGGTCGCACTGTAAGTACAGATGTTGCAACAACTGTAACCAGATATTCACTGTAAGTACAGATGTCGCACGTATTACAGTATATGGCACGTGCAGTACCGATATCGCACTGTAAGTAGTACAGATATCTCACTGTATGTACAGATAATCAGCACTGTAAGTACATATGTCGCACTGTAATACAGAGGTCGCCTGTAAGTACAGAGTCGCACTGTAAGTACAGATGTCGGCACTGGTAGTACAAGAGGTCGCACTGTAAGTCAGAGGGTCTCCACTGTATATACAGAGTGTTGCACTGTAACCAGATATTGCCTGTACGTACAGTATGTCGCACCAGTATGTAAGCTGTCCGTCACTGTATAGTAACAGCTATCGCACTGTAGTACAGATATCACACTGTATGTCGTATCTGTATCTGTACTTCAGTGCGATCATCTGTACTTACAGTTGCGATCTCCTGGTCGCATGTAAGTACAAGAGGGGTCGCACTGTAAGTACAGAGGTCGCACTGTAGTAACGAGGTCGCACTGAAGTACATGTGTCGCACTGTAAGTACGAGGTCGCACTGTAGTACAGAGGTCCACGTCATGCGCCTGTAAGTACAGATGTCGCCGAATGTCGTGTAAGGACTTAATACAGAGTTCGCACTGTAAGTAACGAGTCGCACTGTAAGTACAGAGGTCCGCACTGTAACTACAGAGGTCGCACATGTAAGTACAGAGTCGCACTAAGTAACAGAGTATCGCACGTAAGTACGATTTCGCACTGTAGAGATACGAGAGTAGATAATCGCACTGTAAACTACAGATTCGCACTGTAAGTACAGATGTCGCCTGTACAGATACCTAGTCAGAGTCGGCTGTCTACAGAGTCCACTGTAAGTACAGAGGTCCACTGTACTACAGATGTCCCACTGTAGTACAGATAGGTTCGCACTGTAACTACAGATATTCGCACTGTAAGTACAGATGTCGCACTGTGTTACAGATGCGCACTGTAAGATGACAGATGTCGCACTGTAACCTACAGATGGTCGCACTGTAAGTACAGATGTCCGCACCTGTAAAGTACAGATGATCGCACTGTAGTACAGATGTCCTGCACTGTAACTACAGAGGTCGCAGCACTGTCAAGACAGAGGTCGCACTGTAAGTACAGAAGGTCGCACTGTAGAGTCAGAGGTTCGCACTGAATACAGTAATAACTGATGTTATAGAATTTTCTTCTTTACATTAACAAGTTTCTGTACTCTGGACACTATTTGTACCAAGAGTGTTCCGGTTGTTTGTTGTGTATTGGTTGCAGTTTTTAACGCATGACTGTGTACATAGTTGGTTTTATTGTGTTATTGTAATGTCATTTTCTTCCTGGTCACAAACTGCTCTCTGTTGTTTTGCTGTTTCTATGTTAAATAATCTCTTGTTCTCCTTTTTACCCAATAGACTGGCAGTGCCAAATTTCAGTAGGTGAGCCTTGGGCCTGTGACATTACCTGAAGGCGCACGGGGGGGTTATATTTACCCACTTATGTGGAAATCTAATCACTGTGACTTATCACTTATAGACCAGTAGACCTGAAATGCACAGCAGCCCGTCCAGAACTATCGCCCAGCGCTCATCATAACCACCAACTACATTTAGTTAAGTTGGCATATCAACCTCAAAACAAAACTGGACCACTTGTCATTTATTTGCCCTTTGCAACCAACGTGATATTTTTTTTAACATTGATATTTCCCTTTCTCACTGAGCTTTCTTATAACAATTCACAATCTTCGTCTTACTGTGAATAAACGACCTGGACCAGGATCCAGTTACTGGTCATCGGACTACAACATATATCATGGGAGAAAAGCGATTAGTCTATATACTATATCTATAGCTTATCTATATCCGCCATTTACGTTTATCAGCCTTCATGGCCGCGGCCACTTTCCAAAGTATTGGTGTCAGGGACCCTTGGGATGGATTTTATGTGCATTTAATCTCTTTATTTTCCCGATTCTGCCCTCAGTAATCTGGGGACTCACCTTGCAGACAATGTCTCCCCCCGACCCACCGCTGAAAAATAAACCCTACTAAGCCAAGTTTTGAGGATGAGGTTGAGGGTTGTGGGACGTGAGTATTGTATCGTACCAGCAGGAGTTATTTATCTACACGTGAGTATTGTTCGAAGATTCGTAATCCCGTAGTATGTAGCGTACACTTAGTATTCGATCGTCCACGTTTGTCGAAGTAGTATGTATCGTATCCACGTGATATTGTATCATACCGAACGTAGTGTGGTATGTACCACGTGAAGTTTGTTATAGGTATCGTGTACGCCTACTGGTTGACGTCCATTGTATTGATCGTACCATGAGGGTTGTATCGTACCACGTGATTATTGTATCGTGACCACGTGAGTATTGTATCGGACCAGTGAGTGTTGTATCGTCACCACGTGAGTATTGTATCGTTCCACGTGAGTATTGTATCGTACCACGTGAGTGTTGTTCGTCCCACGTGGTGTTTGTATCGTACCACATGAGTGTTGTATCGTACCACGTGAGTGTTGTATCGTGCCACATAAGTGTTGTATCGTACCCCGTGAGTGTTGTTTTCGTACCCCGTGAGTGTTGTTTCGTACCACGTGAGTGTTGTATCGTACCACGTGAGTGTTGTATCGTACCACGTGAGTATTGTATCGCTCCGTGTGAGTATTGTATAGTACCGTGTGATTATTGTTTTACACAGCGGTTGGCTCGAATAAATCACTGTCAGTCGTAGCCAAAGTAACCCCGGCCGACAGTTTGACGCAACCAATAGCAGACCGCACAATCTTCCGTGATTTTCCAACATACCTGACCATCTGATCCGGACAAAGGGCCACCCTAGATCGATAAAACGCACCATCAATTTTTTTGGGCAAATTGTCTAATACTTGGTTATATTGTCTGTTGATCTGAAAATGGAATGGTGTGTACCCGCTTTACTATGCAATGTAATGTGTCTGACTCTAGATCCGCAGTTGTCCTATGCCCCCTGGGGACTCCCTGGGATGGATCGTTTTTTCAGATGTGTATCTATACATTCGTTATATTGGTTATTGGCAATAAAGAATTGTTGTTGACCTTGGTTGTTGCTTTAGTTTGATTGGGGTCTGTTGGAGAGTCTGTCCTTGTATCGTTCTATGACTGGATACTCTAGGCCCTAAGGGGCCCTGCAACCTGAATGTTACCCTTACAGGGTTTTGTCCATGATAAATTCGCTGTAAATACACAGCCCAGTAAAGTCTATTATATTCTATAAATAGGAAGTTCACCGGCCAATCACTGCTATAGCCTACGGACTAACCAAGGCTGTTACTTTAACCCAGTGTCATATCTGGGGCCCTGCTTGTCCTGGCTGTGCGGGCTAAGTGAGGGCTAGTGTGTGTGTTCAGTTCCCATCAACTCCCCATTCCTGTTCTGTTATTGAGAGGTTTGCAATATATATGGCAGCTCCCTTCACTGTGCATGTTTTTATCAATATCTTATTACTTATTTGGGGTTCTCTGTGAACCAAGGATACAGTTACACATGGGTAAAACAAGGGGGAATGTTGGGGGTTTCCAAGGTAAAACAAAGGCTGAATTAAGTGAAATCTGTCCAGTATTAAGCAATCCCCAGGGATGGGTTTGACTAAAAATGAACTGGTCTGACGAACTACGACACTCACTCACTTTCTCATTTTCACATGTTTTACATTTAACTTTAGTTCTCCTTTAAATAACTTTGTACAGCACACGCATTGCAAATACTAACAACGTGATGTTATAAATACGTCAACTTAGAGTCCAAAAAGTCCGGGAGGCATATCGAACATGGAGGGACCCATCTACAGGTGCCTTTAGTAGGGTATGTCCAGCCCCCTCTCCATACTGTCCCATTTCCTGCAGGGCAGATTCCATTTTGATCCTACCCTACTGACCAGATATTCAAACTCGAAGGGGTGGGGCCCTGCAATGTCCTGCCTCTCACGGGAAAACTAGGGACGGGTCCCTATTGCATGTGTATTTAATAAGGGTGCATTGTTGTGTGCATGACAATCAGGTGCTTATTGAAGACCGTCCTATTGGGGGGAAATAAAAAGAATGAAGCTCTCCGGGACAAGTCTATATAAAGGTAC
>JAACNH010000317.1:91791-162719 GCA_019447015.1 Hymenochirus boettgeri
AAGGACACAGACTGAGTTATACAGGGGACTCTGGGTACCATTCATGTATTATAAGGGATAATGTATCAACTACTGTAATTATAAGGATATTAGAAGTCACTGAGGAGTTCTGTGTCTATAAGGTACAAGGACACAGACTGAGTTATACAGGGAACTCTGGGTACCACTCAGTATTTAAGGGATAATGTATCCCCTACTGTAAATTATAAGGATATTAGAAGTCACTGAGGAGTTCTGTGTCCATATAAAGGTACAAGGACACAGACTGAGTTATACAGGGAACTCTGGGTACCACTCATGTATTATAAGGATAATGTATCCCTACTGTAAATTATAAGGTATTAGAAGTCACTGAGAGTTCTGTGTCCATATAAAGGTACAAAGACACAGACTGAGTTATACAGGGAACTCTGGGTATCACTCATGTATTTAAGGGATAATGTATCCCCTACTGAATTATAAGGATATTAGAAGTCACTGAGGAGTTCTGTGTCTATATAAAGGTACAAGGACACAGACTGAGTTTACAGGAACTCTGGGTACCACTCATTTATTATAGGGATAATGTATCAACTACTGTAAATTTAAGGATATTAGAAGTCACTGAGGTTCTGTGTCTATATAAAGGTACAAGGACACAGACTGAGTATACAGGGAACTCGGGTACCACTCATGTATTAAAGGGATAATGTATCCCCTACTGTAAATTATAAGGATATTAGAATTCACTGAGGAGTTCTGTGTCCATATAAAGGTACAAGGACACAGACTGAGTTATACAGGGAACTCTGGGTACCACTCATGTATTATAAGGGTAATGTATCCCTACTGTAAATTATAAGGATATTAGAAGTCACTGAGGAGTTCTGTGTCCATATAAAGGTACAAGGACACAGACTGAGTTTACAGGGAACTCTGGGTATCACTCATGTATTATAAGGGATAATGTATCCCCTACTGTAAATTATAAGGATATTAGAAGTCACTGAGGAGTTCTGTGTCTATAAAGGTACAAGGACACAGACTGAGTTATACGGGAACTCTGGGTACCACTTGTGTATTATAAGGGATAATGTATCCCCTACTGTAAATTATAAGGATATTAGAAGTCACTGAGGAGTTCTGTGTCTATATAAAGGTACAAGGACACAGACTGAGTTTATACAGGGAACTCGGGTATCACTCATGTTATTATAAGGATAATGTTCCCCTACTGTAAATATAAGGATATTAAGTCACTGAGGATTTTCTGTATCCATATAAAGGTACAAGGACACAGACTGAGTTATACAGGGAACTCTGGGTACCACTCATATATTATAAGGATAATGTATCCCCTACGGTAAATTATAAGGTAATTAGAAGTCACTGAGGAGATCTGTGTCTATATAAAGGTACAAGGACACAGACTGATTTATACAGGGAACTCTGGTACCACTCATGTATTATAAGGATAATGTATCCCCTACTGTAAATTATAAGGATTTTAGAAGTCCCTGAGGAGTTCTGTGTCCAATAAAGGTACAAGGACACAGACTGAGTTATACAGGGACCCTGGGTATCACTCATGTATTATAAGGATAAGTGTATCCCCACTGTAAATTATCAGGATATTAGAAGTCACTGAGGAGTTTCTGTGTCTATATAAAGGTACAAGGACACAGACTGAGTTTACAGGGATCTGGGTACCACTTGTGTATTATAAGGATAATGTATCCCCTACTGTAAATTATAAGGATATTAGAAGTCACTGAGAGTTCTGTGTCTATATAAAGGTACAAGGACACAGACTGATTTATACAGGGAACTCTGGGTATCACTCATGTATTATAAGGGATAATGTATCCCCTACGTAATTATAAATGGATATTAAGTCACTGAGGAGTTCTGTATCCATATAAAGGTACAGGACACAGACTGAGTTATACAGGGAACTCTGGTACCACTCATATATATAAGGGATAATGTATCCCTACTGTAAATTATAAGGATTTAGAAGTCACTGAGGAGATCTGTGTCTATATAAAGGTCAAGGACACAGACTGAGTTATACAGGGAACTCGGGGTACCACTCATGTAATTAAGGGTAATGTATCCCCTACTGTAAATTATAAGGATATTAGAAGTCACTGAGGAGTTCTGTGTCCATAATAAGGTACAAGGACACAGATTAAGTTATACAGGGAACTCTGGGTACCACTCATGTATTATAAGGGATAATGTATCCCCTACTGTAAATTATAAGGATATTAGAAGTCACTGAGGAGTTCTGTGTCTATATAAAGGTACAAGGACACAGACTGAGTTATACAGGAACTCTGGGTACCACTCATGTATTATAGGGATAATGTACCCATACTGTAAATTATAAGGATATTAGAAGTCACTGAGGAGTTCTGTGTCCATATAAAGTGTACAAGACACAGACTGAGTTATACAGGGACTCTGGGTATCACTCATGTATATAGGATAATGTATCCCCTACTGTAAATTATAAGATTTAAAGTCACTGAGGAGTTCTGTGTCCATATAAAGGTACAAGGCACAGACTGAGTTTACAGGGAACCTGGGTACCACTCATGTATTATAAGGGATAATGTATCCCTACTGTAATTATAAGGATATTAGAAGCCACTGAGGAGTTCTGTGTCCATATAAGGTACAAGGACACACTGAGTTATTCAGGGAACTCTGGGTAACACTCATGTTATTATAAGGGATAATGTATCCCCTACTGTAATTATAAGATATTAGAAGTCACTGAGGAGTTCTGTGTCCATATAAAGGTACAAGGACACAGACTGAGTTACAGGGAACTCTGGGTACCACTCATGTATTATAAGGGATAATGTTATCCCCTACTGTAAATTATAAGGATATTAGAAGTCACTGAGGAGTTTGTGTCTATATAAAGGTACAAGGACACAGACGGAGTTATACAGGGAACTCTGGTACCACTCATGTATTATAGGGATAATGTATCCCCTACTGTAAATTATAAGGATATTAGAAGTCACTGAGGAGTTCTGTATCCATATAAAGGTACAAGGACACAGACTGAGTTATACAGGGAACTCTGGGTACCACTCATATATTATAGGGATAATGTATCCCCTACTGTAAATTATAAGGATATTAGAGTCACTGAGGAGATCTGTGTCTATATAAAGGTCAAGGACACAGACTGAGTTATACAGGGAACTCGGACCACTCATGTATTATAAGGGATATGTATCCCCTACTGTAAATTATAAGGATATTAGAAGTCACTGAGGATTTCTGTGTCCATATAAAGGTACAAGGCACACGACTGAGTTATACAGGGAACTCTGGGTATCACTCATGTATTATAAGGATAATGTTCCCCTACTGTAATTATAAGGATATTAGAAGTCACTGAGGAGTTCTGTGTCTATATAAGGTACAAGGACACAGACTGAGTTATAACGGGAACTCTGGGTACCACTTGTGTATTATAAGGGATAATGTATCCCCTACTGTAAATTATAAGGATATTAGAAGTCACTGAGGAGTTCTGTGTCTATATAAAGGTACAAGGACACAGACTGAGTTATACAGGGAACTCTGGGTATCACTCATGTATTATAAGGGATAATGTATCCCCTACTGTAAATTATAAGGATATTAGAAGTCACTGAGGAGTTCTGTATCCATATAAGTACCAAGGACACAGACTGAGTTATACAGGGAACTCTGGGTCACCACTCATATATTATAAGGGATAATGTATCCCCTACTGTAAATTATAAGGATATTAGAGTCACTGAGGAGATCTGTGTCTATATAAAGGTACAAGGACACGCTGAGTTATACGGGAACTCTGGGTACCACTCATGTATTATAAGGGATAATGTATCCCTTACTGTAAATTATAAGGATTATTAGAAGTCACTGAGGAGTTCTGTGTCCATATAAAGGTACAAGGACACAGATGAAGTTATACAGGGAACTCTGGGTACCACTCATGAGTTATAGGGATAATGTATCCCCTACTGTAAATTAAAGGATTTAGAAGTCACTGAGGAGTTCTGTGTCTTATAAGGTACAAGGACACAGACTGAGTTATACAGGGAACTCTGGGTACCACTCTGTATTATAGGGATATGTATCCCATACTGTAAATTAGAAATTAGAAGTCACGGAGGAGTTCTGTGTCCATATAAAGGTACAGGACCAGACTGAGTTATACAGGGAACTCTGGGTATCACTCATGTATTATAAGGGATGTATCCCCTACTGTAATTATAGGATAATTAGAAGTCACTGAGGAGTTCTGTGTCCATATAAAGGTACAAGGACACAGACTGAGTTATACAGGGAACTCTGGGTACCACTCATGTATTATAAGGATAATGTATCCCTACTGTAAATTATAAGGATATTAGAAGTCACTGAGGAGTTCTGTGTCCATATAAGGTACAAGGACACAGACTGAGTTATTCAGGGAACTCTGGGTAACACTCATGTATTATAAGGGATAATGTATCCCCTACTGTAAATTATAAGGATATTAGAAGTCACTGAGGAGTTCTGTGTCCATATAAAGGTACAAGGACACAGACTGAGTTATACAGGGAACTCTGGGTACCACTCATGTATTATAAGGGATAATGTATCCCCTACTGTAAATTATAGGATATAGAAGTCACTGAGGATTTCGTGTCTATATAAAGGTACAAGGACACAGACGGAGTTATACAGGGAACTCTGGGTACCACTCATGATTATAGGGATAATGTATCCCATACTGTAAATTATAAGGATATTAGAAGTCACTGAGGAGTTCTGTGTCCATATAAAGGTACAAGGACACAGACTGAGTATACAGGGAACTCTGGGTATCACTCATGTATTTAAGGGATAATGTATCCCCTACTGTAAATTATAGGATATTAGAAGTCACTGAGGATTTCTGTGTCCATAAAAGGTACAAGGACCACGACTGAGTTATACAGGGAACTCTGGGTACCACTCATGATTATAAGGGATAATGTATCCCTACTGTAAATTATAAGGATATTAGAAGTCACTGAGAGTTCTGTGTCCATATAAAGTACAAGGACCAGACTGAGTTTATCAGGGAACTCTGGGTAACACTCATGTATTATAAGGGATAATGTATCCCCTACTGTAAATTATAAGGATATTAGAAGTCACTGAGGAGTTCTGTGTCCATATAAAGGTACAAGGACACAGACTGAGTTATACAGGGAACTCTGGGTACCACTTGTGTATTATAAGGGATAATGTATCCCCTACTGTAAATTATAAGGATATTAGAAGTCACTGAGGAGTGTGCACAAAGCCCCAGGCTGAGTACCTGTTATTCAGTGCATTATTTATTATAACCTACCCCTTTCTGGCTTCTGGTTTCTTTCTCTCCTGGAACTGTAAGATTATAAGGCTATAATCTAACAGTTCCTCCCATAGAAATCTACTACAGGGTAGGCTATAATAATATAATAATATTACACTTGCTTCTATGGATCACACACAGTATGTGATTTATCTCCCCCCTGTGCTGCATTTCCTACCTAGTTGGAACAAGACACAGGGAGGGGAATTACCTGAATACACAGATGTTTACACTGTGTGCACAGGGCGAATCTGTAGAGAAAACTCTCTCTTGTGTGTCACATTGAAAGAAGATACGAGAGGAACAGCGCACTGTATATTTATATCGTACATATACTGTACGATCTAATAATATCTGTACGATTCTATAATATACTGTACGATTATAATAATTAATGTGCAATACTAATAATATACTGTACGATATATCACATTATGGACCCACTGGCAGTGCTACATTGGACGTTCCAGATGGACCTGTTTCATTATAATGTATAATAAATACATTAGGTTCAAACTAGGTTCCTTCCCATTGGTGGATGACGGGTGTGAGATGTGTCATGGCTCTGAATTTACACACGATTGGTTGGACAATGGTCTATACATGAATTAGATTAAACATATTCTCCCTTTATAGGGGTCCTAAAGCTCTAGGATGTTCCTAAAAAGGCCAAAGTAATGGGACAGGTAAGTAAACATCAATTTTACACTGCATTGTGCTGACGTTCTTTGGTAGAGCCAAGTAACTTTAGTGTTTGTCTGTACACTGTCTGCTTGTGTAGGGATGGATATTTACCCCAAGGTCAACCAGCTTGTTCTCCCCACCAACTCTTCCTTTAATAAGTACAGAGTGTGCACCATCTTGTTTAGAAGTGTACTATTAAAGGGCGTGCCCATCTTGTTTCTAGAAGTGTACTATTAAAGGGGCTGACATCTTTTTCTAGAAGTGTAACTATTAAGGGGCGGTGCACCATCTTGTTTCTAGAAGTGTACTATTAAGGGCGTGCACCATCTTGTTTCTAGAAGTGTACTATTAAAGGGGCGGTGCACATCTTGTTCTAGAAGTGTAACTATTAAAGGGCGGTGCACCATCTTGTTTCTAGAAGTGTACTATTAAAGGGGGTGCACCATCTGTGTTCTAGAAGTGTAACTATTAAAGGGCAGTGCACCATCTTGTTTCTAGAAGTGTAACTTTAAGGGCGTGCACCATCTTGTTCTAGAAGTGTAACTATTAAAGGGGCGGTGCCATCTTGTTTCTAGAAGTGTACTATTAAGGGCGGTGCACCATCTTGTTTCTAGAAGTGTAACTATTAAAGGGGCGGTGCACCATCTTGTTTCTAGAGTGTAACTATTAAGGGGGTGCACCATCTGTTTCTAGAATGTACTATTAAAGGGGCGGTGCACCATCTTGTTTCAGAAGTGTAACTATTAAAGGGCGTGCCCATCTTGTTTTCTAGAAGTGTAACTATTAAGGGGCATGCACCATCTGTTTCTAGAAGTGTACTTAAAGGGCGTGCACCATCTTGTTTCTAGAAGTGTAACTATTAAAGGGGCGGTGCACCATCTTGTTTCTAGAAGTGTAACTATTAAGGGGCAGTGCACCATCTTGTTTCTAGAAGTGTACTATTAAAGGGGCAGTGCACTCTTGTTCTAGAAGTGTAACTATAACAGGCGGTGCACCATCTTGTTTCTAGAAGTGTACTATTAAAGGGGCGTGCACCATCTTGTTTCTAGAAAGTGTAACTATTAAAGGGGCGGTGCACCATCTTGTTTCTAGAAGTGTAACTATTAAAGGGCGTGCACCATCTTGTTTCTAGAAGTGTAACTATTAAAGGGGCGGTGCACCATCTTGTTTCTAGAATGTAACTATTAAAGGGGCAGTGCACCATCTTGTTTCTAGAAGTGTAACTATTAAAGGGGCAGTGCACCATCTTGTTTCTAGAAGTGTAACTATTAAAGGGGCGGTGCACCATCTTGTTCTAGAAGTGTAACTATTAAAGGGGCGGTGCACCATCTTGTTTTCTAGAAGTGTAACTATTAAGGGGCATGCACCATCTGTTTCTAGAAGTGTAACTATTAAAGGGCAGTGCACCATCTTGTTCTAGAAGTGTAACTATTAAAGGGGCAGTGCACCATCTTGTTTCTAGAAGTGTACTATTAAAGGGGCAGTGCACCATCTTGTTTCTAGAAGTGTACTATTAAAGCGTGGCACCATCTGTTTCTAGAAGTGTAACTATTAAAGGGGCATGCCCATCTTGTTTCTAGAAGTGTAACTATTAAAGGGGCAGTGCACCATCTTGTTCTAGAAGTGTACTTTTAAGGGGCAGTGCACCATCTTGTTTCTAGAAGTGTAACTATTAAAGGGCAGTGCACCATCTTGTTCAGAAGTGTAACTATTAAAGGGGCAGTGCACCATCTTGTTCTAGAAGTGTAGCTATTAAAGGGGCAGTGCACCATCTTGTTTCTAGAAGTGTAACTATTAAAGGGTCAGTGCACCATCTTGTTTCTAGAAGTGTAACTATTAAAGGGGCGGTGCACCATCTTGTTTCTAGAAGTGTAGCTATTAAAGGGCAGTGCACCATCTTGTTTCTAGAAGTGTAACTATTAAAGGGTCAGTGCACCATCTTGTTTCTAGAAGTGTAACTATTAAAGGGTCAGTGCACCATCTGTTTCTAGAAGTGTAACTATTAAAGGGGCAGTGCACCATCTTGTTTCTAGAAGTGTAACTATTAAAGGGTCAGTGCACCATCTTGTTTCTAGAAGTGTAACTATTAAAGGGTCAGTGCACCATCTTGTTTCTAGAAGTTAACTATTAAAGGGCAGTGCACCATCTTGTTTCTAGAAGTGTAGCTATTAAGGGGCGGTGCACCATCTTGTTTCTAGAAGTGTAACTATAAGGGTCAGTGCACCATCTTGTTTCTAGAAGTGTAACTATTAAAGGGCGGTGCACCATCTTGTTTCTAGAAGGTACCTATTAAAGGGGCAGTGCACCATCTTGTTTCTAGAAGTGTAACTATTAAAGGGTCAGTGCACCATCTGTTTCTAGAAGTGTAACTATTAAAGGGGCAGTGCACCATCTGTTTCTAGAAGTGTACTATTAAAGGGCAGTGCCATTGTTTCTAGAAGTGTAACTATTAAAGGGCAGTGCACCATCTTGTTTTCGAAGTGTAGCTATAAAGGGGCGGTCACCATCTTGTTTCTAGAATGTAACATTAAAGGGTCAGTGCCATCTTGTTTCTAGAAGTGAACTATTAAGGGGCGGTGCACCATCTTTTCTAGAAGTGTAATATAAAGGGGCAGTGCACCATCTGTTTCTAGAAGTGTAACTATTAAAGGGTCAGTGCACCATCTTGTTTCTAGAAGTGTAATATTAAAGGGTCAGTGGCACACATCTTGTTTCTAGAAGTGTAACTATTAAGGGGCAGTGCACCATCTTGTTTTCTAGAAGTGTACTATAAAGGGTGCAGTGCACCATCTTGTTTCTAGAAGTGTATCTATTAAAGGGGCAGTGCACCACTTGTTTCTAGAAGTGTAAACTATTAAAGGGTCAGTGCACCATCTTGTTCTAGAAGTGTAACTATTAAAGGGGCAGTGCACACTCTTTTCTAGAAGTGTACTATTAAAGGGGCAGTGCACCATCTTGTTTCTAGAAGTGTAATACTATTAAAGGGGCAGTGCACCATCTTGTTTCTAGAAGTGTAACTATTAAAGGGGGGTGCACCATCTGTTTCTAGAAGTGTAACTATTAAAGGGTCAGTGCACCATCTTGTTTCTAGAAGTGTAACTATTAAAGGGGCAGTGCACCATCTTGTTTCTAGAAGGACTATAAAGGGGCAGTGCCATCTTTTCTAGAAGTGTACCTATTAAAGGGGCAGTGCACCATCTTGTTTCTAGAAGTGTAACTATTAAAGGGGCATGCACCATCTTGTTTCTAGGAAGTGTAACTATTAAAGGGGCAGTGCACATCTGTTTCTAGAAGTGTAACTATTAAAGGGGCGGTGCACATCTTGTTTCTAGAAGTGTAACTATATAAGGGCAGGTGCACCATCTTGTTTCTAGAAGTGTATATTAAAGGGGCAGTGCACCATCTTGTTCTAGAAGTGTAGCTATTAAAGGGGCAGTCACCATCTGTTTCTAGAAGTGTAACTATTAAAGGGTCAGTGCCACCATCTTGTTTCTAGAAGTTGTAACTATTAAAGGGGCGGTGCACCATCTTGTTTCTAGAAGTGTAGCTATTAAAGGGCGGCTGAACATCTTGTTTCTAGAAGTGTAACTATTAAAGGGGCAGTGCACCATCTTGTTTCTAAATGTAGCATATTAAAGGGGCGGTGTCCCATCTTGTTCTAGAGTGTAACTATTAAAGGGGCGTGCACCTCTGTTTCTAGAAGTGTAGCTTTAAAGGGGCAGTGCACCATCTTGTTTCTAGAAGTGTAGCTGATTAAAGGGGTAATGCTGGATTAGCTCTGCAATAAAACATAAAAGGAGGGGTGGTGCCTTACATTTTTATACCCCACCCCCAGCAGTCATGCCATCTGGGTGGCCAGTGACATATCCGGTCATGTAAAGAGGATCTGTGTAACCCTGTGAGAAGTCTGGATGGACATGGTTTTTTTTCCCCATTTTTTTCCTGGGTCAGTGACAGTTGAAGCCCCAAATGATAATAAAATAATAATAAAGTCTCCACCAATCGTTGGATCCACAAATTCTGCTTTTTACATTTACAGAGAAAAATCATAAAGAAGGGTGTCTCACCAAGTCTCCCCCCCCATCCTCCTCAGCAAAGGGGTAAGGACCACAGTATTATTTACTGTATATAATGCGCATGAATGATAACCCCATTGCAAAGTGTTCATACATTATTCTCCTTATTGTAACTTTCTACTTGTGCTTGTAGTTTCAGTGACAATTTGTGGAACTTTTGATCACTTCATCTGCAGATTGGAAATTCCCACAGAGCAACAGTTAATGTACCAGTTAACTATAAACAGAGAAACATCCTCTAGTCAATTCTAACTCCACCCTCTCTCCAAATCAATGACTCAGACATGCTCAGTCTGCTTTAATTGGGAGAGAGGGGAGGCTGTCCAATAAGTTCTGCTTGCTGTAGTGATTTAGCTTATTTTCACAGTATATATTGTTGGAAAGGAAACATGAGATAAATTGAGATTAGCAGCATATAGAATTGGGGTTAAACTGAAGTCCTTGCAATGGAATGTGTCCATGCTCTGTGTCTTTCAGTGGAAGAGGACGTCTATTAAACTGTGTATGAGTCCAGTGGGCTATACACCCTCCGATACTACAGTGGGATGGAACTTCAGAGGAACAGAGAGGTTGCATTGATGTCAGGGAGTAGTGAATCTTCAGTATTAAATAGATAGATCTGGTAGATATGTTGGGGTAATTATGCTTTGGGCTTCATTAACACAGAGGTGCTGGGCATAAAATGTTAAACTCACAAACTATTTTATACGTTTAATGGTGACGTGTCACTGTACGTGAATAGTGAGCGTGGTGCTGTATGTGAATAGTGAGCATGGTGCTGTACGTGAAAGTGAGCGGTGTGTGAATAGTGAGTGTGGGCTGGTTACGTGAATAGTGCGCGTGGGTGCTGTACTGCGAATAGTGAGTGTGGTGCTGTACATGGATAGTGAGTGTGGTCACTGTACGTGAATAGCGTCGTGTGGTGCTGGTAACGTTAATAGTGAGTGTGGTGCTGTAGCGAATAGTGAGCGTGGTGTTCTGTACATGATATGCGTGTGTCACTGTAGTGATAGTGAACTGTCGTTACATGGAACGTGGCGTGTCCGCTGTAACGTGGATATGAGCTGCATGTATGTGAATAGTGAGCGTGGTGCTTAGGTGAATAGTGAGCGTGGTTTCTGTAGGTGAATAGTGAGCGTGGTTGCTGTACGTGAATAGTGAGCGTTGGGCTGTACGTGAATAGTGAGCGTGTCACTGTACGTGTATAGTGACTCGTGTCGTTGTACGTGTATAGTGAGCGTGGTGCTGTACGTGAAATAGTGAGCGTGTCGCTGTACGTGAAAGTGAGCGTGGGTGCTGTACGTGAATAGTGAGCGTGTCGCTGTACGTGAATAGTGAGTGTTTGGTGTGTACGTGATAGTGAGTCGTGTCGCTGTACGTGAATAGTGAGTGTGGAGCTGTACGTGAATAGTGGAGCGGTCGCTGTACGGATATGAGTCTGGGCTGTACGTGAATAGTGAGCGTGTCCGCTGACGTGATAGTGAGGGTGCTGTACGTGATAGTGAGCGTGTCGCTGTACGTGCATAGTGAGTTGGTCGCTGTACGTGAAATAGGAGTGTGGACTGTACGTGAATAGTGACGTGTGCTGTACGTGAATAGTGAGCGTGTCGGTGCTGACGTGAATAGTGAGCGTGTCGCTGTACTGAATATTGAGTTGTGGTGCTGACTGACTAGTGAGCGTGTCGCTGTACGTGAATAGTGAGTGTGGTGCTGTACGTGAATAGTGAGGTGCGTCGTACGTGATAGTGAGTGTGTGATCGTGAATAGTGATCGTGGGGTTGTTGACGTGAATAGTGAGCGTGTCGCTGTACATGATTAGTGAGCGTGTCGCTGTACGTGAATAGTGAGCGTGTCGCTCTACGTGATTAGTGAGCGTGTCGCTGTACGTGATTAGTGAGCGTGGAGCTGTACGTGAATAGTGAGCGTGTCGCTCTACGTGATTAGTGAGCGTGTCACTGTACGTGATTAGTGAGCGTGTCGCTGTACGTGATTAGTGAGCGTGGTGCTCTATGTGAACTCATGTAAATCATGTAGATACTATAAACAGATTCCCATTTTATTGTTAGTTTTACGGTTAATTGTTTCATTTTCCCAGAATCCTCAGTGTTAAAAAAGGACTGGACCTGCAGTACAGAGGACCTGGCATCCGCCCTGAGGGTCTGTAAGTGCGACCCCAAACATGTGCTGGTAATCAGAACGGACAAACGCCCTACTTTCTGGTTGGCGACAATGTAAGTTGCAATTTAATTTAAGTCGATATGCCTGGGTTGCCCAGGGGGTGGTTCAATGCCAGTTATTATTGTGGGATGATCGGAGAGGAAGTGTGGTATGGTTTGTTTATCGGATTTAGTTGAAATGAACGAGGATCATTCATTCACTGTTCAAAGGCAGTGCTACTCCACGTCGCATGACCGCTATGTACACCTAATAATGTACATGCTATGTACCGTATTAAGTAGTAGCACCATGTACCGCTTATATGTAACCATGACATTATGTACACCTCACATAAAACGCTATGTACAGCTATATAAATGTACACGCTATGTACAATAGACACGCATGTACCTATATAATGTACACGCATGACCCTTTATGAGTAACGATGCAAGCGCTATGTACACTAATATGTACACGCTATGTACACTATAATGAAGTGTAAAGCTATAAATGTACGTTGTACACCTATATAGTACAGTGTACGTATAAATGAACGTATTGTACAAGCATGATAATACAGAGTGATAACAAGCTATTCACGCTATAAAGCATTCTAGTACAGGTATAATGTACACCTATACATAAGTTACACCTTCCTTTAACTTTCTTGTGCAGGGAGCATTGAAACTGGAACACCGCTGCGGAGTTTAAAAAGGAGCTCAACACATAAGTACTGTCTTTTAATCTAGTCACTATTACACATTGCAGTCAATCTGATGATGTACACAGCTCTGCTGCATTGCACTGTGGGGGTCTGCTCCTTTAAACCACACCTTACATTAGGAAATGGACAGCTAATAATGCACTGATAACTTATAACTGACCATATCACGCATTTTAACAACAACACTATTATCATTGTATGTAAATGGACAGAAACCATACGGACAATGACCACCCAACCTCTATACTCGCGGGACTGCCCATGTCTTCAAAACGTATGTCACGGTAAGAATATTTATTATGTATCTATAGTACAAGGTTGTCGATATGAGTAAAGGGTGGCAGAGGAGGTTCTAGTAATGGGGAGAGACGGCTTAGGGGGAGAGCATTGAGATGTGGGATGACGAGTGGTGCGGAGATAGAGGGGAGAGGAGAGGGGATTGAGCGGGGGAGATACGGGAGCCTGGACTGTTTATAGGTGATCTAGGCGTGCGAGGGCTATGGATCAGGTGCTCTAGTGTGCGCTCTTTTTCGCTCCTTTACATCTTCTCAGGTCTGATAATACTGGATGCGATTGCCTCTCTTATCTTCTATCTTTTTCTCGACTTTTTCAAATCTCTTCTCGGCTCTTCGGGGTCTGCGCTTGGCTCGCGTGGTCGCGATCCTGTGGTCTCGCGGCGAGGGTAGCTGTCCGGTGCTTGACGAGGCGGGCGGTGGTGCGGTTCTCTCCTCGATGATCCGGCGTGCGTGTTGGAGTTCTTTTGGACTGAGAGTTGTTCCCGTAGTGGGTGTCGGTAGGGGGGCGCGGTTCGGTCGATCGGAGGAGGAGGAGAGGGCATGGGACAGCAGTAGGGGGCCGCAGCGGGGTGGATGCGCGGTGGACGGTCGGGGGCTGAGTGGGTATGGGGGGGGGGAGGAGGTGGGTTGTGCGGAGGGGGGTGAGGGGAGGGAAGAGAGGAAGGGGCGAGAGGAGGGGGGAAACCCCCTCCCAACCCTAACCACCCTTTAAAGTGGCCAGAAACGTACGACCATGCTCATTCCTGAGAACGGATTCAGTATTAGGGGCTGAACAGCAGGCACGTCTGTGATTGGGAACATAGCTTTGTAAGTACTTTTTAAGATCTAAATAAGATGGCAGTTAGAGTTGGGAGGGGGGTCCCTACACTACAGGGCTATCACTGCAGAGGTGAGGGATCCGGAGGGGGGAGGGAGGGGGAGAGGGCTCCACTGAGCATGTCAGAGTCCTCCAGGAGGACAGGAAAGGGGCAGATACATTTTCACATATAGCAGTGCTCCTACTCTTCATTTTCCTGTACTTTGTCAACCTGCAGAGAACCGAGAATTATAACACAGTGGGACCGCAGTGGTGATTGTAATTTGGAGGTGGACATGCCCTTTAAAGGAGTTAATTTTGTCACTACTGTAATAAAACTTAAAAAGTTCTGCAACCACAATTAAGTAAAACCCCCTAATCAAATATGATGGTATGTGGGACTTAATGAGTAAATGGCCAGCTTATTACTGAACACACGGCATAGGGGATGGTTATATTGTTACTCACAACGGACAATAGGGGATGGTTACTTGTTACTCAAACATGAGATGTTAATTGTTGCTCACACACCGGACACTAGGGATGGTTATATTGTTAACATCAGACACTAGGAGATGGCTATTGTACTCCACACGGACCTAGGAGGTCTATTTGTCACAACCAATAGGGGATGGTTTAGATTGTTACTCACACACCGGACACAGGGGATGGTTATATTGTTATCTCAGACACATAGGAGATGGTTATATTGTTATCACACTCCGGACACATAGGAGATGGTTATCTTGTTACTCACACACCGAACATATAGGGGATGTTATATTTGTTACTCACAAACGGACACATAGGGGATGGTTATATTGTTACTCGCACACGACCATAGGAGATGGTTATATTGTTACTCGGACACATAGAGAGAGGTGTTTATATTGTTACTCAACACCGAACCGAGATGTAATGTTTACAATTGTATGGTTTATTTACTCAGAACCGGACACTAGGAGATGGTTATTTTGTTACTCCACTAGCCGACACATAGGAGATGGTTATATTGTTACTCCACACACCGAACATAAGGGGATGGATTTTTTACTCAGACACATAGGGATGGTTATATTGTTCTCAACACCGGCAACACATAGGGGATGGTTATATTGTTACTCAGACACATAGGAGATGGTATATTGTTACTCACACACCGACAATAGGGGATGGTTATATTGTACCACAACCGGACACATAGGGGAGGTATATTGTTATCTCACACAGACCCATAGGGATGGTTAATTGTTATACTCAGACACATAGGATGGTTATATGTTACTACACCCGGACACATAGGAGATGGTTATATAATTGTTACTCACACCCGCACAAGGAGATGGTTATATTGTTACTCACTAACACATAGGGATGGTTATTTGTACTCGCACACCGACACATAGGGGATGGTTATATTGTTACTCGCACCACCGGACACATAGGGGATGTTTATGACTCAGCTAGAGATGTTATATTGTACTCAGACACGGACACTAGGAGATGGTTATATTTTACTAACCAATGGGATGGTATATGTTACTCACACGACACATAGGAGATGGTTATATTGTACTCAACTGACACATAGGAGATGGTTATATTGTTACTCACACCCGAACATATAGGGGGATGGTTATATTGTTACTCACATAACGGACACATAGGGATGGTATATTGTTACTCACGACAATAGGATGTTATATTGTTACTCACCGGACACATAGGGATTGGTTATATTGTTACTCACACCGACACATAGGAGATGGGTATATTGTTACTCACACCCGGACCCATAGGAGGTATGGGTATATTGTTACTCACACCGACACATAGGAGATGGTTATATTGTTACTCATCACAGACCATAGGAGATGTTATATTTTTACTCCACACCGGACCCATAGGAGATGTATATTTACTCACACTCGGACACATAGGAGATGGTTTATATTGTTACTCACACCAGACACATAGGAGATGGTTATATTGTTACTCACACTCCGACACATAGAAAATTGAAACGGAGATGGTTATATTGTTACTCACACACCGGACACATCGGAGGATGGTTATATGTTACTCAGCACACCGACACATAGGAGAGGGTTTTGTTACTCCACACCGGACACATAGGGGATGGTTATATTGTTACTCACACACACCGGGACACATAGGGATGGTTATGTATTTTTACTGCTCAGACACATAGGAGATGGTTTAATATGTTACTCACACACCGACCACTGGGGATGGTTATATTGTTACTCCGACACATAGGAATGGTTTATATTGTTACTCGCACACCGGACACATAGGAGGATGGTTATTGATTGTTACTCACACTCCAGACACATAGAGAGATGGTTATATTGTTACTCACACACCGGACCATAGGAATGGTTATATTGTTACTCACACACATAGGGGATGGTTTATATTGTTTACTCACCACCGGAACATAGGGAGTTATATTGTGACTCGACCCATGGAGGTTATATTGTTTACTCACACCGGACACTAGGAGAGGTTATATTGTTACTCACACACCGAACATAAGGGGATGGTTATATTGTCCTACACGGCACATAGGGGTGGTTATAGTTTCTATACACAGAGAGTTATGTCTCGCACACCGGACACATCGGGATGGTTATTGTTATTACACACCGGACACATAGGATGGTTATATTGTTACTCACACCCAGGACACATAGGGGAGGTTTATATTGTTACTCACACTCCGGACACATAGGAGATGGTTATATTGTTACTCACACTCCAGACACATAGGGAATGGTTATATTGTTACTCACACTCCGGACACATAGGGGATGGTTATATTGTTACTCACACTCCGGACACATAGGAGATGGTTATATTGTTACTCACACACCGACACATAGGGATGGTTATATTGTTACTCAGACACATAGGAGATGGTTATATTGTTATCTACACACACGGACAACCATGGGGATGGTTAATTGTTACTCAGAACACTAGGAGATGGTTATATTGTTACTCGCACACCGGACACATAGGAGATGGTTATATTGTTACTCACACACCGAACATATAGGGGATGGTTATATTGTTACTCGCACACCGGACACATAGGGGATGGTTATATTGTTACTCAGACACATAGGAGATGGTTATATTGTTACTCGCACACCGGACACATAGGAGATGGTTATCTTGTTACTCACACTCCGGACATAGGAGAGGTAATGTTACTCACTAGACACAAGGGGATGGTTTATTGTTACTCCACACTCCGGACACATAGGGATGGTTATATTGTTACTCCACCCCAGACACATAGGATGGTTATATTGGTTACTCACACTCCGGACACTAGGGGATGGTATATTGTTACTCACACTCCGACACATAGGGTGGTTATATTGTTACTCACACTCAGACACATAGGGAATTTATATTGTTACTCACACTCACGGACACATAGGGGATGGTTATATTGTTACTCACACCCGAAAAAGACTGGAGATGTTATATTGTTACTCACACACCGGAACATAGGGATGGTTATATTGTTATCGCACACCGGACACATAGGGATTGTTATATTGTTACTCACACCCGACACATAGGGGATGGTTATATTGTTACTCACACATAGGCGTGGTTAGATTGTTACTCACAACACCGGACACATAAGAGATGGTTATATTGTTACTCAGACACATAGGAGATGGTTATATTGTTACTCAGATACACTGGACACATAGGGGATGGTTATATTGTTACTCAGACGTACCGCAACATAGGGGATGGTTATATTGTTACTCCGACGTACAGCATAATAGGGGATGGTTATATTGTTACTCACACACACCGGACACATAGGGGATGTTTATATTGTTACTCAGATGCACCGTAAACATAGGAGATGGTTATATTATTACTCAGACACACCGGACATATAGGGGATGGTTATATTGTTACTCAGAACTACCGACATAGGGGATGGTATATTGTTACTCAGACCTACCGATACATAGGGGATGGTTATATTTTACTCACCACACCGGACACATTAAGGGGATGGTTATATTGTTACTCAGATGCACCGCATACATAGGGGATGGTTATATTGTTACTCACACACACCGGACACATAGGGGATGGTTATATTGTTACTCAGATGCACCGTAAACATAGGGGATGGTTATATTGTTACAAAATAGGAACCAGAACGTTACTCGGTGAACAGGTGATATAAGGGGACAAACTCTTATAAACTATAGTTTATTTAGACACAAACAATCCACACGTTCCATGGGACATATCCACCTACCTCGGGTAATGTTACTCAGACAATGTGTACTTATGGAATAGGTTGTCGTTATAGGTTAACCATTTTCTAGTCACTGACCCCATGACGTTTTCTGTCTAATAAAGGATGGGAGCCGAATTAACTCGTATCCACCTACCAAACCAAGACCCACTGGCTATGACTGATGTAAGTTACAGTGTAAAATCCAGTGATTGAATGCAGTTAAACTCTATTCACCCAATCAAATCATTCAGTAAAGCTGGGTACACACTGTATCTGTTGTATTCAATTAGATCAACTGGACGTTCCACTAGCCATCCGACTGGATCTCTCAATTCAGAATGACTTGTACAAGAATCTGTGGCATATATGTACCCTGGCAAATCCAATTAGCATATCACAGCCAGGTGTTAGGGACCTTCTAAGCTGGGTACACAGTACCAAGCTGTAGCTGGGTACACACAGTCAATCCGTAAGGCTGGTACACGTACAAATCTGTAAGGCGGATGACACACAGTTACCAATTGTAAGCTGGTATACACTGTACCAATCGTAAGGCTGGTACACACAGTACCAATCTGTAAGGCTGGGTACCACACACTGTACCAATCTGTAAGGCTTGGGTACCCACTGTACCAACTTGTAAGCGTCTGGGTACACACAGTACCAATCTGTAAGGCTGGGTACACACACGTACCAATCTGTAAGGCTGCCTACAGATTTACTGTTGACATACAGATGATATGTGAGCCTACATTGACGTTACTCTACGTGCTGTACCACTTACAGCCTGTAACGTGTGTAGCTACGATGACTGTGGTAACCCAGCATTACAGATTGTAATGTGTGTAACCAACGCCTTACAGGTATGGTATAGTGTGTACCCAGCCGTTACAGATTGGTACAGTGTTTGTACCCAGCTCGATTGAGTGCCCAGATAAGATTGGTACTGTGTACCCAGCCGTTACAGATGTAGGTTTACCCTAAGTTGGAGGTGTCCCAAGCCTTACAGATTGGTACTGTGTTTTAACCCAGCCTGACAGATTGGTATGTGTTAACCCAGACTTCAGATTGGTTACAGTGGTGTACCCAGCCTTACAGATTGGTACTCGGTAGTACCCAGCCTTACAGATTGGTACAGTGTGTACCCAGCCTGACGATTGGTACTGTGTGTACCCAGCCTTACAGATTGGTACATGTGTTACCAGCAAGTTGGTCGTGTACGCTTGTACAGGCAGGTGTACCTTAAGTGGGACTGTGTGTACCCAGACTTTACCAGATGGGACAGTGTGTACCCAGACTTACAGATTGGTACGGTTCGTTGTGTGTTTAAATTGGTACCATCTGTAGGCTGGGTGCACACTGTACCAATCGTTAAGGCGGGGTGCACCTGTAACCATCTGTAAGCTGGGTACCCCCTGTACAATCTGTAAGCTGGGTACCCCTGTACCAATCTGTAAGCTGGTACCTTTAGATAGACTTGTACGGAGAGCTTCATCTTTGTTAATTCCCCCCAATAGGACGGCTTCAATAAGCACCTGATTGTCATGCTACACAAAATGCACCCTATTAAATACACATGTCAATAGGACCCTCCCTGTTTTAACGTGAGAGGCAGTGGACATTGCAGGGCCCCACCCATTCGAGTTTGAATAGTCTGGTGAGTAGGGTAGGATCAAAATGGAATCTGCCCTGCAGGAAATGGGGGGGACAGTATGGAGAGGGGGCTGGACAACCCACTAAAGGACACCTGTTAGATGGGTACCCTCCATGTCTCGATATGCTCCCGGACTTTTTGGACTCTAAGTTGACGTATTTATAACATCACGTTGTAGTATTTGCATGCAGGTGTGCTGTTACCAAAGTATTTAAAGGAAACTAAAGTTAATGTAAAACATGTGAAAATGAGAAAGTGAGTGAGGTCGTGTTCGTCAGACCAGTTCATTTTTTAGTCAAACCCATCCCTGGGGATGCTTCAATACTGGACAGATTTCACTTAATTCGCCTTTGTTTTACCTTGGAAACCCCCAACATTCCCCCTGTTTTACCCATGTGTAAACGATCCATTGGTTTCACAGAGAACCCCATAATAATAATAAATATTGATAAAAACATGCACAGTGAAGGGAGCTGCCATATATATTGCAAACTCTCAATAACAGATACAAGGAATGGGGAGTTGATGGGAACTGGACACACACACTAGCCTCACTTAGCCCTGCACAGCAGGACAAGCAGGGCCCAGATATGACACGGGTTAATAGTAACACCTTGGTTAGTCCGTAGGCTATAGCAAGTGATTGGCCGGTGAACTTCCTCGATTTATAGAATATAATAGACTTTACTGGGCGTGTATTTACAGCGAATATTATCATGGACAAAACCTGTAAGGGTAACATTCAGGTTGCAGGGCCCCTTAGGGCCATAGAGTATCCAGTCATAGAACGATACAAGGACAGACTCTCCAACAGACCCCAATCAAACTAAAGAACAACCAAGGTCAACAACAATTCTTTATGCCAATAACGCAATATAACGACGTATAGATATAGATACACATCTGAAAAAACGATCCATCCCGGGAGTTCCCCAGGGGGCGATAGGACAACCTGCGGATCTAGGTCAGACATCATTTACATTGCATAGTAAAGCGGGTTACACACCATCCACTTTTCAGATCAACCCAGACAATATAAAAGTATTTAGGAACAATTTGCCCAAAAAAAATTGATGGTGCAGTTTTAAGATCTAGGGTGGCCCTTTGTCCGGATTCGATGGTCAGGTATGTTGGAAACTCACGGAAGATTGTAGCGGTATGAATTGGTTGCGTCAAATGTCGGCCGGGGTTACTTTGGCTACGACTGACAGTGATTTATTCGAGCCAAACCGCTGTGTAAAACAATAATCACACGGGTACTATACATACTCACACGAGCGAGAACAATACTCAGTGGTACGATACAACCACTAGCTGGTACGATACAACACTCACGTGGTACGAAAACAACACTCACGGGGTACGAAAACAACACTCACGCGGGACGATACAACACTTATGTGGACGATACAACACTCACGTGGTACGATACAACACTCATGTGGTACGATACAAACACCACGTGGGACGAACAACACTCACGTGTACGATACAATACTCACGTGGAACGATACAATACTCACGTGGTACGATACAACACTCACGTGGTCCGATACAATACTCACGTGTCACGATACAATACTCACGTGGTACGATACAACCCTCACGTGGTACGATTACAATACTCACCGTGGTACGATACAAACACTTCACGTGGTACGATACAACACCTCACGCGGTATGATACAATAATCACGTGGTCGATACAATACTCACGTGGTAGCGAGACAAATACGTGGACGATACGAATACTAACGTGGTACGATACAAACTACGTGGTACGATTACAAGAATCACGTGGTACGAACAATACTCACGTGGTAGGATACAATACTCCTGTGGTACGAATACAATACTCACGTCCCACAACCCTCAACCTCATCCTCAAAAACTTGGCTTAGTTTAGGGTTTTTTTTCAAGGCGGGGTTTTGTGGTTCGGGGGGAGACATTGTCTGCAGTGAGTCCCCTAATTACTGAGGGCAGAATCGGGAAAATAAAGAGATTAAATGCACATAAAATCCATCCCAAGGGTCCCTGACAAATCTTTGGAAATGGCGGGCCATTGCTAGGCTGATAAAATGGCGGATATAGATAAGCTATAGATATAGGATATATAGATATCGTCTCCCATTGATATATGTTGTAGGGTCCGATGACAGTAATGGCATCCTGGTCCAGGTCTGTTTATTCACAGTAAGACAGAAGATTGTGAATTGTTATAAGAAGCTCAGTGAGCAAAGGGAAATATCAATGTTAAAAAAAATATCCGTTGGTGAAAGGGCAAATAAATGACAAGTGGCCAGTTTTTTGTTGAGGTTGATATGCCCAACCTTTAAACTATGTAGTTGGTTGGTTGATGTAGCGCTGGGCGATAGTCGGGGCCTGGCTGTGCATTCAGTATACTGTGTTATAAGTGATAAAGTCACAGTGATTAGATGTTCCACATAAGTGGGTAAATATAACCCCCCCGTGCGCCTTCAGGTAAGTCACAGGGCAAGGCTCCCACTGAAATTGGCACTGCCAGTCTATTGGGTAAATAAGGAAACAAGAAGAATTATTTAACGTAGTAAACAGCAAAACAACACGAGAGCAGTTTGTGACCAAGGAAGAAAATGACATTACAATAACACCAATAACCACACTATGTACACAGCAATGCGTAAAACGCACTGCAACCAATACACAACAACAACCGGACACAACTCTTGTGTACAAAATAGTGTCCAGAGTACAGAAAACTTGTTAATGTAAGAAGAAAAATTCTATAACATCAAGTATTTACTGTATTACAGTGCGAACCTCTGTACCTAACAGTGCGACCTCTGTACTTACAGTGCGACCTCCTGTACTTACAGTGCTGCGAACTCTGAGTTACAGTGATGCGACATCTGTACTACAGTGCGCATCATCTGGACTTACAGTGCGGACATCTGTACTTACAGTGCGACCATCTGTAGGTTACAGTGCGACATCTGTATCTTACAGTGCGACATCTGTACACAGTGCGAATCTGTACTACAGTGCGATACTGTAGTTACAGTGCGAAACCATCTGTACTACAGTGGGACTCTGTAGTTACAGGAGGACCTCTGTACTTACAGTGCGACGTCTGTAGTTACAGGCGACATCTGTACTTACAGTGCGATATCGTAGTTTACAGTGCGACATCTGTACTTACAGTGCGAAATCGTACTTACGTGCGATATCTGTTACTTACGTGCGATATCTGTACTTACAGTGCGACCTCTGTAGTTACAGTGCGGACCTCTGTACTTACAGTGCGAACTCTTTACTTACAGTGCGACCTTCTGTATTACAGTCGTTCCTCTGTACTTACGTGGACCTCTACTTACAGGCGACATCTGTACTTACAGTGCGACATCATGATATTAACAGTGCGACCTCTGTACTGACAGTGCGACCTCTGTACTTACAGTGCGACATATGTACTTCAGTGCACCTCTTTACTACAGTGCGACCTCTGTACTTACAGTGCGACCTCTTGTACTTACAGTGCGACCAGAGATCGCACTGTAAGTACAGATTGATCGCACTGTACGTTACAGTAATACAGATACGGACATACAGTGTGATATCTGTACCTACAGTGCGATAGCTGACTTACAGTGCACGGACAGCCTGTACATACGGTGCGACATTCTGTACGTACAGGCAATATCTGGTTACAGTGCAACATCTCTGTAATACAGTGAGACCTCTGGACTTACAGTGCGACCTCTTGCTACTACCAGTGCGACAATCTGTACTTACAGTGCGACCTCTGTACGTGACAGGCGACCTCTGTATTACAGTGCGACATATGTACTTACAGTGCGATATCTGTACATACAGTGAGATATCTGCTACTTACAGTGCGATATCTGTATACAGTGCATATCTGTATTACGTGCGAATCTGTACTTACAGTGAAAATCTGGTTACAGTGACAACATCTGTACTTACGTGCGACCTCTGTATTACAGTGCGGTGGTCCTGTATTACAGTGCGACTCTGTAACGTACAGTGCTGGTCTCTGTACTTACAGTGCGGTCTCTGTACTTACAGTCGGGGGGGTCTCGTACCTTACAGGTGCGAAGGTCTTCTGGACTTACAGTGCGGGTCTCTGTACTTACAGTGTGGCTCTATGTAGTACAGTGCGGTCTCTGTACTTACAGGTGGGTATCTGCTAGTTACAGTGCGAGTCTCTGTACAGTACAGATATCGCACTGTAAGTACAGATATCACCACTCTCAGCGTACAGAGAGCGCATGTAAGTACAGAGATAGCACTGTTAAGTACAGAGATCGCAAGTAAAAGTACAGATATCGTACATACCAGTGCGATATCTGTACTTACAGTGCGATATCTGTACTTACAGTGCGTCGCTGTACTTACTGTGCGACATATGTACTTACATGCTGCGACATCTGTACTTACAGTGCAATATTCTGGTCGAACAGTGCAACATCTGTACTTACAGTGCGGGACCCGCTGGACTTACAGTGCGGTCTTGACTTCGTGCAACATCTGTACTTACAGTGCGTCTCTGGACTTACAGTTGCTGTCTCTGTACCTGACAGTGCGGTCTGTACTTACAGTGCTATATCTGTACAGTACAGATATCGCACGTAAGTCACCGATATCACACTGTCAGTACAGATATCGCACGGTAAAGTAAGAGATCGCACTGTAACTACAGAGAGATCGGCACTGTAAGTACAGTACCCGATATCGTTACAGCCGGGCGATTCTGTAGTGACAGGCGATACTCTGTAGTTACTTGCGATATCTTGTATGTTACAGTGGTGCGGGACATCTGTCGTTACAGTGCGACTCTGTAGTTACAGTGCCGACATCGTATTACAGTGCGATATCTGTTGTTACAGTGCTACATCTGTAGTTACAGTGCGACATCTGTAACTTACAGTGCGTATCTGTTACTTACAGTGCGTATCTGTACTTACGTGCGATATCTGTACTACGTGCGACATCTGTAGTTACAGTGCAGACATCGTACTTCAGGGAGATATCTGAGTTACAGTTGGACATCTGTACTTACAGTGCGATATCTGTTGTTAAAGTGCTTACATCGGTTAGTTACAGTGCGGACAATCTGTACACAGTGCGACATCTTGTCGTACAGTGCGATATCTGTTATTACAGTGCGAGATTGATCTTACAGTGCGATATCTGTATGGACAGTGCGATATCTGTAGTTACAGTGACGGAACATCTGTACTTACAGTGCGATATCTGTAGTTACAGTGCCGACATCTGTACTTTACAGTGCGATATCTGTTGTCTACCAGTGCTACATCTGTAGTTTATCAGTGCGACATCTGTACTTTACAGTGCGACATCTGTACTTTTACAGTGCGCTTATCTGTACTTACAGGGCGACCTCTGTTACTGACAGTGCGATATCTGTAGTGACAGTGCGACATCTGTAGTTACAGTGCGACAGCTGTACTTACAGTCGATATCTGTTCTACAGTGCGATATCTGTACTTACAGTGCTACATCTGTAGCTTACAGTTGCACATCTGTAGTGATCAGTGCGACTATGTACTTACAGGCGATATCTGTACTTACAGTGCGACAGCTGTGGTATATAGTTTCTCCAAAGAAGATTTACGTAACGTAAGGTGGAAGCTTTGTGAGGTATATCACAGTGATATACATTTGATACCAACTGTGGTTAACAGTTGCGACAGCTTGTAGTTACAGTGCGCATCTGTAGTTACATGTGCGACATCTGTAGTTACAGGGCGACATCTGTAGTTACAGGGCGATATCTTGTACTTAGTGCGACCAGCTGTACTTACAGTGCGATATCTGTTGTTACAGTGAGATATCTGTACTGACAGTGCGGCATCTGTAGTTACAGTGCGATATCGGTATTAGTGCGGACAGCTGTACTTTACAGTGCGATCTATCTGTGTTTACGTGCGGATATCTGTACTTAAAGTGCGATATCGTAGTGACAGCGGTGTGCGATAATCTGTAGTTACAGTTCGATATCTGTTGTTACAGTGAGATATCTGTATTAGTGCGAAGATGCTACTTACAGTGCGATATCTGTTGTTACAGTGAGATATCTGTACTTACAGTGCGGGGCATATGTAGTTACAGTGAGAAGGTGCGATATCTGTTAACTACAGTGCGATATCTGTTGTTACAGTGCGATATCTGTACTTACAGTGCGATATCTGGGTACTACAGTGCGAAATATGTACTTCACAGGCGATATCTGTAGGTACAGTGCGAGATCTGTAATTACAGGGCGATATCGTAGTTATAGGTTACGTAAACGGTGTAATGCTATAACATTTGCAATAATCCCCCAAGCAGAGTGCGAGATTATACACCACACGCCCAATCGTTAAGAAACTGTATATAACCCCATTCATCTGGACAGCATGTGACAAAAACAACCTACACAAGTTTATTGAAGACAAAACATCGGGGTTCATGCACTTAAAACCCGATTTCGGCTCAGCATTTCAGGGACCCCCCAAAACCAAAATTCGTGCTTAAAAACAAAAAAAATTTTCTATGGTATTTGTAAATTCACCTCAAAAATTTTTAACCACAGAAACGGATCGTGTCGACCAAGAACCCAGAACAGACCAACACAAAAAATTCATTTGAAATTGTTCATTCCCAAGGGGGTCTGTATGTTTTAAAGGGAGGGGGTGGTCTCCTAAATAAAAAGTCAAAACTTTGTATGTTTAACTTCTCCCTGTTACATAATAAAAAACCCAGTAGATAAAGTCACATGATAGATCACAAAATAAACGGTGCGTTATTAATTCACAGAATGAAGGAGGAATTCCACAGGTAAGAAAATCAATCACATTGGACTTTTAGTGCCAAACAATACAAAATACATCATGTAATACAAGCTTGGAATAAGCCCAATCACCCCCAACAAAGCTGGGACACCATCACCCATATTCCTATTGGTGTGTTTGGTAATGGTGTAAATACGTAACTACCATTTCTAGTGCCGAGTGACCGTTCACCATTGGTTAGTGTCGCAGTAGCAGCTGGTACAGCCCAGAAACAATGAAAGTATTAACCAACGACTGTTAAACTAGAACCCACAAAGGTCATTAGTCTCTACAGCTGATCCAAGACACAGACTAAGGTGAATATATATCCCCTCCACTCCTCATACAGATCTGTGGTGGGTGTTTAAAGGAGAACTAACTGTATTAATAAATGCAACACGTTTGGACACAAAAAGCCAAACCAAGACTGTATAGTGCTTTAAGTAAAGAAGAACATGAAGTTTGAGTAATTATATAAGTGCAAGGATTTTCTCGGTAATAAAGACCCCTCAATATTTAAATTCTAGCCTTAGAAAGCTCTCAGTTACCCCAAAATAATGTTTTTATTGTTGATGCTCTCCTCTTTTCCCAAGTCCTCTGCATCTGGTCACCCCTCACCATGGGACAAATAATTATTTTAGCACCAACCCCATAGACTTGAATGAGCGTACATCACCAGCAAAAAAGGATTATGGGAACGGGAAGAAGAAAGGGGGCCTGATAATTGAAACTAGTTTAAACGGCATTTGTAAAACATTGAAAAATGAAAAGATAGCAGGACAAGGTCCTCATAAACATACAATACTAATTCATATTATATCAATATTATGGCCGAATATGATTTGTGAGATGAGAGAAGCAGATTAAAACGGAAAGCAGAGCGGACAGGCAATTTGCTAGACGAATGGTATTTGGCTATGGACGGGTATAATGCGCGCTGGGGGTCATTTCACTGCAGCTGCTCGGAGGGTTAAATTATATCACGGCAAGAAACATATTTCTGAGTTTTTTATTTATACAAGTATTTTAGGTCACCTTTACAGGAACGTTATAAATAAAATGAGTAAGGAATCGGTGGTACTGGGAGAATAATTGGCGGGCCATTTTGGCATGTTGAATATTATTCTGACAATATTACAATGAAGGTTTTTTTCGTCATTACCTGCACGTGGAAAAAAAAAATCCCTTTGGCTTTGGAATCAATGGCCCATTAATGAATCTGGGAAGAAGGATGACATAATTAAACTTCTAGGGTGGAGATGCCAAGACGAGAGCCTACAAGCATTTGGATTCGTGGCTCCTGAGAACACCGAGCCTTTTGTCCAAAAACAGTTTTGATTTTCACAGGGTTGCTAAGCGGGAGAAAGGAATGATCGGTATATTGGATTACTAGCTCGGGTTGGAATTCTAGATGGAGTCCTGCACTTGATTACAGTTTATTATATTCTAGATCAGCATAATTCTGTCCCTTATACATCTATAACCTACCCTTGTAGTGGATTTCTATGGGAAGGAACTGTAAGATGTATAGGCCGTATAATCTTCCAGTTCCAGGGAGGAGAGAGAATGAAACCAGAAGCCCACAAAGGGGGTAGGTTATAATAAAATTAATGCACCCCCAACTGTAAATTATAAATTGGAGTGCCAGTGCCCTGTTAACAGGTCATCGGCCTGCGCCTCGTGCTTTTATATGGACAGAACTCCTCAGTGATTCTAAATCGTTATAATTTACAGTTGGGGGTGATGGGTGATACGGTGATACGGGTCATTGGGAGCAATGTATTCCCGACCTCCTATTTTCTGCTTTTATAAGGGTATCTCGCTCCCCCTCCCCCTGCCTTACTTCAAAGAAAAATTGCCTACAGGTCGGGGAATCCAGAAGAGAAAATTCTGACCTTGCATAAATCTCACCTTAACGACAGTAAAACAGGAGGTGGATCACTTGCACCCTTCTTTTCTTACATTTGTTACATTTTATTAGGCCATAGATGATTGGGGTTAACTGGCCCTTCGAACGGCTTAATAGAATTTCCACTAACGCTAAAAAGGTAACGTACACCCGCTGGTTGGGTGGTTTGTTCTATGACGGAATGAAATGACGGAGGCAGTTCGCAATGAAAATACGAGGACCATTGTCTGCCTGAAGGTTTCTAGGAACTCCATGATATCCTGAAATTTGTTTGACGTTGCGGCCGGCAGTTTATTACGAATGAAAATACAGTTTGGTGAGCATAGAGACGAAGCAAGGAATCTGTTCTTTTGGTGAAACTCGGATCGTCGCAGTCGGCCTCGAAATGGTGGCCACCAGGTAATTGACGCGGGTAATTGCATCACCTCGAGGCTTTTCCGTTGTTATGAGAACTCTTGCAAAAGCTTGTACGAACCAGGAACCTCTGCCAGGATTGCGCATGAGTAGTACCCTGCCGTCCGGGGAGGAGGTGTAGAAAGGTTCCGGGACGATTACCAATATACACAGTTCACTGTCACTATAAATCTTACCCGGAACCGTAGAATGAAGCAATAGGAAAATCCGCCTCTAGCGGGATCTGGTGACGAGGATTAGGCCTGCTGTTCTCAAGAGAATGTTGGTCGTCCAGCATCCGACTCTATCCCGTCATCAAATGCCGTTCTCTCGACCGGCCTGTTAGGAAACGGATATACAGGGCAATCGACATTACGGACAGAAACCAAAATGGCAGCGTGAGCGTCCGTATGCCTGGGGCTTGCACTTCCCACGGCAGCGCAGCAGAAAGGTTTCAGTGAGAGTAAAAGTTAGATAAATAAAGACGAGATCAATCAAAGGAGGACGTTCATCCAAAAAACAAAATAAACACATTTTCATGACTAAAGCCTGGTACACACCTAGAGAGTTTTCCTCCTGACCGACCGTTTCGATACTTATCGGACGGTCGGCGAGAGGAAGGACTGTGTCGCGGCCAAAAGCAGCCACGTCCGACAGTTACCGCGACCGATCGTGCGGTCCTTAGAGGACCGCACTATAGGACGAGGTTTTCCACCATGTCTGATTGGCTTTTCGTCGGTATCGGACATGCCGAGCCATATCTCATCCGGGGTACCCAGCCTTTAACAGACCGAAAGGACGATTGTGTTCCAGATATGCCCTCCAAGCTCAGTATGACCTCAACATGCTCAGTGAAATTTACTTGGTAGAGAGAGGGGAGTTCTCAATTGGCTACTTGTATCTTTCCCCATACTAAAGGGAGGGATTTCCAAAGGTGAAAGATTTATTACTTTCCAGCCGGTATATCTTTGGTTAGAATTGACAAGACATGCGGATACATTGCCAATGGTGGAACCTTAACCAACTCCCCTAGACACTAAACTGGGTCCATTTTGGATCGACATAAAGTTACCTGAATGTAGACAATTTGGTCCCCCAAGCTGATTTGCATTGTCACCGCGGAAAAGGGTTGTCAGCACCTTGATAGGCATCGCGCGTCTGTGCCGTTAGACAGACCTTCGTTACGTGGCTCAGTAGAAGGAGGCAAAGAACGCGCGTCACCGTGGTTTTGCTGGGCCACTGAAACACAACAATGATCCACAAAGGGTATATAGAACGAATGAGGGCGGTGCTAAACATCTACAAAAATCAAATCAGATTCATCTAACTACACTCAGTAAGGCTAATTCCGATTGGGCACTGCAAATTAACTGCGACAGACAAACTGTACACCTCCTGCTAATTATATATGCCATAATAAAGCCTCAAAAATGGGAACTTTCTTTATATTGATAAGTATTTATACATTGGGTGGGAGCTGCCATATTGTTTTCCTTAGATAGTACAGTATGAGGGTATAGATATTGATGCTAAAGAAAACATTGCCTTCTCTGTATATTTATACCTATGGTGGAGCTGCCATATTGTTTCCTTAGACAGTACCATATGAGGGTATCAGCTTATTGTATGTACAGAAACATTCCTTCTCGTATATTTTATTACATATGGGGGGGAGCTGCCATAGTGTTTCCCTTAGACAGCTACAGTATGAGGGTTATAGCTTATTGTTATGACAGAACATTCCTTCTCTGTATATGTATATTTTATACATATGGGTGGGAGCGGCCATAGTGTTTCCCTTAGACAGACAGTATGAGGGATAGCTTATTGTATTGTAAAGAACATTCTTCCTGTATATTATACATATGGGGGGGAGCTGCCAGTATTGTTCCCTTAGACAGTACAGTATGAGGGTATAGCTTATGTACTGTACAGAACATTCCTTCTCTGTATATTTATATTTATACATATGGATGGGAGCTGCCATAGTGTTGCCTTAGACAGATACAGTATGAGGGTATAGCTTATTGATGTACAGAACATTCATTATCTGTAGTATCCTCTGTTTAAGGATTAAAACAGCGAAACGCCGTAGGAACTAACTCACAAGCCAAGACTTAAAGGGGCCACACCATAGCAGAGAGGGCCACTTCAAAAACTGCAATGGACGTTTTTTGCAAGGTTTTTAGGGCTTTTTACTGTTTTAATTGCTATAATAAGTTGTTGGCAACTTATTCATGTGTGCAGAGGTTTTTGGGAAAATATACCAGACCAAGAAAGCATCAGAAACAGCACAGAGTAAAGACTGCATTTACCTATTGGTGGATAGACACAGTGAGTGTTTGAAGTTTCAATGTTAATATATGATAGTGTCCATTTTAAAATGGTTTGTTTACAGAGATCTTGATCTTAACCATTTATTATTTTTTACTTCTGTTTTTAACCCGTCCCCTACCCATAACCCCAAGGCAAGCAAGGATACTTTTTTAAAAGACTTATATTTATACATATGGATGGGAGCTGCCATATTGTTCCCTTAGACAGTACAGTATGAGGTATAGCTTACTGTATGTACAGAAAATTCCTTCTATGTTATATTTATACATATGGGTGCGGAGCTGCCATAGTGTTCCCTTAGACAGTACAATAGGCGGGTATAGCTTATTGGTATGTACAGAACCTTCCTTCTCGGGATATTTGTACATATGGGTGGGAGCTGCCATATTGTTCCCTTAGACGTACAGTATGGGGTTATAGTTATGTATGTACAGAACATTTCCTTCTCTGTATAATTTAATTATACATATGGGTGGGGAGCTGTCATATTGTTTCCTTAGACAGTACAGTATGAGGGTATAGCTTATTGTGATGTACAGAACATTCCTTCTCGGTATATTATATTATTAACATATGGAGTGGGAGCTGCCATAGTTGTTTCCCTTAGACAGTACAGTATGAGGAGTATAGCTTATTGTATGTACAGAACATTCCTTCTCTGTAGATTTATCATATGGGTGGAGCTGACATATTGTTTTCCTTAGACAGTTAACATATGGGGAAAGGGGGTTTTTTTTATTGTAAAAAAGGGCTTATTGTAGTACAGAAATCCTTTCTGTATATTTATACATATGGGTGGGAGCTGGCCCCCCCCCCCCCAATATGTTTCCCTTAGACAGCTAAGTATGATGGGTATAGCTTTATTGTATGTACAGAAACATTCTTCTCTGTATATTTTCTATTTATATCATATGGGGGGAGCTGCCATATTGTTTCCCTTCGACAGTTAGTATGGGGGATAGCTTATTGTGTGGTACAGAACATTCCTTCTTGTATAATTTATATTTATAAATATGGGTGGGAGCTGCCATAGTGTTTCCTTAGCAGTACATTATGAGGGTATAGCTATTGTATGTACAGAAAATTCCTTCTCGGTATCTTTTACACTAAGGGGGGAGCTGCCATAGTGTTTCCCTTAGACAGACAGTATGAGGGTTAGAGCTTATTTGTGTACAGTACATTCCTTCTCTGTTATATTTCTATTTATACTTATGGGTGGGAGCTGCCATAGTGTTTCCCTTAGACAGTACCGTATGAGGGTATAGCTTATTGGTTGTACAGAACCTTCCTAATCGGTATAGTTATACATATGGGTGGAGCGTCCATATTGTTTCCATTAGACAGTACAGTTCTTGCGGGTTAGCTTTTGTATGAAAGAACATTCCTTCTCTGTATATTTCATATCTATACATATGGGTGGGAGCTGACATATTGTTTCCCTTAGACAGTAACAGTATGAGGGTATAGCTTATGTATGTACAGAAACATTCCTTCTCTTATATTTATATTTATAAAATATGGGTTGGGAGCTGCCATATTGTTCCCTAGGACAGTACAGTATGAGGGTATCGCTTATTGTATGTACAGAACATTCCTTCTCTGTATATTATATTTATACATATGGGTGGGAGCTGCCATATTGTTTCCCTTAGACAAGTACAGTATGAGGGTATAGCTTATGTCTGTACAGACATCCTTCTCTGTATATTTATATTAACATATGGGTGGGAGCTGGCCAATTGTTTCCTAGACAGTACAGTATGAGGGTATAGCTTATGTATGTATAGAACATTCCTTCTCAGTATATTATATAATAGGTGGGAGCTGCAATTGTTTCCCTTAGAAGTACAGTATGAGGGTATAGCTATTTGAGTGTACAGGACATTCCTTCTTGTATATTTAATATATGGGTTGGGAGATGCCATATTGGTTACCCTTAGACAGTACAGTATGAGGGGGTATAGCTTATTGTACTGACAGAACATCATTCTCTGTTATATTTATATTTATACATATGGGTGGGAGCTGCCATAGTGTTCCCTTAGACAGAAATTACAGTTATGACGGTATGCTTATTGTGTGTACAGTCCATTCCTTCTCTGTATATTGCTATTATGGGTGGGAGCTGCCATAATGTTCCCTTAGACAGCTTACAGTATGAGGGTGATAGCTTATTGTAGTACAGACCATTCTTCTTGTATATTTTACATATGAGGGGGAGCTGTCATTATGTTTTCCTTAGACAGTATAGTATGAGGGTATGATTATTGTCTGTACAGAACATTCCTTCTCGGTATATTTATATTTATACCTTGGGTGGGAGATGTGCCAATTGTTTCAATAGAAAGTACAGTATGAGGTTAGAGCTGATTGTCGTACAGAACATTCCTTCTCTGTATTTTATATTTATACATATTGGTGGGGAGGCTGACCATATTGTTTCCCTTTAGACAGTACGTATATGAGGGTATAGCTTATTGTATGTACAGAACATTCCTTCTCTGTATATTTATACATAGGGTGGGAGTCCTGCCCCATACAGATCCATGTTTTACCAGTACAGTTATTAGTGTGGATAGATAATGGTTATAGTGAATTGTGTATAATGACAAGTGATTTGTTCTCTATAAAGACTAATAATAGGGTACATGAAGTTTTCTAAGGTTATTTCCCCATTTGGCCTTTCCCAAGTTTTGTGTAACAACAGCTGAGAATGGTTTTCTGGCTCGGGACGGCGATTGGAAATTGAACCAATAGAGAAGATGGCGAATGTAGGTCTTGTCACGTGGGGGTGAGTGTGAGAGCGACACGAGTTTGGTAACAATAAACCGCGGGCACTGGGGTAATAATCTCATAACTCATAAACACTTGATAAATTGTAGCCAAATCCATTTAAAATATCAAATACATATTTAACACGTTCGATGGTGAAATGTTATGAGGGCAACTCGGCCAACGTCAGGCGTATTCTCCAGGCCAAAAATGATTGGTTATGCAATCGAGCCGGCGCAATGGAAAGGACCGACAAATTTTTAAAACCCCCCCATTCAAAATGTTGTGGCAGAAAGATGATTGGGCGAAAATCTCAACCGTTGTGTGAGACCGGCCATACATAAATAGAAAAGACAACCTTCACCCCCAGATGGTTCAATCAGCAGAGAGGCATTATCCTACAGACCAGGAGATCATAAATAGGCTCTAAAAATGAAAAGTCTGCCCAATCTAGTGTATGGCAGATCTCGGCATTGGTCGTTCCAATAGTTATACAGTTTGGTGAGACTACACAAGGTGTCCCCATTCTTCCACCTAGTATCAGAACGCACCGGGTCCGTAGACGGGGTCTCATCTCTGTACAGCTCTGGTGGTTGTAAACGTTCACATTGAATCCAGGCCTTTTGAAAGCAGACCAGCAGGTTCGCCTGCATCATGTCTGTGCCGTTCCTTGGACTAATCCCTACAAGCGCGAAGGGAAACAAAAAAACACAATCGGTTTCTAAAACTGACACCACAACAAAAGTTGACTATCTGGAAAAAAGTCACTGTAACTCTTCAGAAGGACCATGAGTGGGTGTTTGATATATGGGACACACAATTCCTCAATTAAGGTTTTATAAATGTTACAAGATGCTTTTCTTGAAGAAATTGGCCAATTACGCCCAACCAACCAGTCTGATCCGCTATCGACTTCTACCTAGGACCATCATAACCCTAGAATCTCGACAAACCGGCAAATGATTGGACTAACAAAGGAGACAGAACCAAGGAACATATGGAGACCATCTACCGAGTAAAAGGGCCCAGGTTGTTCTCCTACAATTACATGTCTCCATATACGGTCAGCATCCCCAGAGCATCTATTGACTTTGGTTTCGTGCCTTAATAGGTACCTTACTCTTCTCAAAGTCTGTGTTAAAATAATACGCATCTTCAAAACTGTGCTATAATCATTGGTAATGAAAAGCTGGCGCAGCGATCCGACATGTTGGGGGTTCTGGGGTCTCTTCTCTGTTCTAGGCTTCCTTCTTATTTTTTGCTGTTGGTAAGGTAATGATAAATAATGATGAAATAGTAATTAATGTTAGAACAATGTTAGCCAATTATTTTCTTTAAGCTCAAGACATTAATCTATGATTAACGCCCAAAAGCTGCTGAAAATTAACCAACATAGTATTGGAGGTTGTATAAAGACATACCTCCATCTAGTCCGACATTTGTACCCTATTCATAATGTCTGCATAACAGTTACATATTAACATTGTATTGGAGGTTGTATAAAGACATATGTCTATCTAGTCCAACTTTTATATGGAGGTTGTATTAAGACATACATCCATCTAGCCCAACTTTTATACCCTACCCATAATGTCTTTATAACAGTTACACAATAACATAGTATTGGAAGTTATATAAAGACATACATCTATCTAGTCCAACCTTTATACCCTACCCATATTGCCTGTCTAACAGTTATATAGTAACATAGTATTGGAGGTTGTATAAAGACATCCATCCATCTAGTCCAACCTTTATAACCTACAGTTACATACTGTAGTAACATAGTAATACAGTTGAATAAAGACATACCTCCATTTAGTTCAACCTTTTACCCTACCTAACAGTTAATACAGAAGAAGGCAAATAAATAAATACAAAGGGGAAGAAAATTCCTTCTTGACTCCATACGGCAATCAAAAATTATATTAATACCAGTAATTCTCAATATTATATAGTATCCCTGTACCAACCAGAACTACAGTATATGTATTAATACCAGTAATTCTCAATATTATATAGTATCCCTTTACCAACCAGATCTACAGTATATGTATTAATACCAGTAATTCTCAATATTATATAGTATCCCCGTACCAACCAAAAACTACAGTATATGTATTAATACCAGTAATTCTCAATATTATATAGTATCCCCGTACCAACCAGATGTACAGTATATGTATTAATACCAGTAATTCTCAGTATTATATAGTATCCCCGTACCAACCAAAAACTACAGTATATGTATTAATACCAGTAATTCTCAATATTATATAGTATCCCTGTACCAACCAGAACTACAGTATATGTATTAATACCAGTAATTCTCAATATTATATAGTATCCCTGTCTACTATACTTTAAGTTCTGGTTGTACAAAGGGATACTATATAATATGAATATCATTACTGGTATTAATCATATACGTAGTTCCTGGTTGTTACGGGGATACTGATAATTTGAGAATTACTTGGTATTAACTACATATACTGTAGTTCCGTTGGGTACGGGATACTATATAATATGATAATTACTGTATTAATACATATACTGTAGTTCTGGTTGGTTTGGACGGATCACTATATAATATTGGAGAATTGCTGGTATTAATATCATATACTTTAGTTCTGGTTTGTAACGGGATCCTATATAATATTGAGAATTACTCGGGATTAATACATATACTGTAGTCTGGTGGTACGGGGATACTAATATAATAGAGATTAATGGTATATAATACATTACTTAGTTTCTGGTTGGTAACGGGATACGATATAATATTAAGACTTACTGGTATTAACTACATATACTGTAGTTCTGGTTGGTATGTGATACTATATAATCTGAGATTAACTGGTATTAATACATTCTGTAGTTCTCTGGTTGGTACAGGGAGCTATATAATATTTAAGAATTATGTATTAATACATATACTGTAGTTCCTGGTTGGGTAAGGGGAATATATAATATTGATAATTACTGGTATTATCATATACTGTAAGTTTCTGTTGGCTATACGTGGATACTTATAATATTGAAGAATTACTGTATTAATCCATATACTGTAGTTTCTGGTTGGACAGGGATACTATATAATATTGAGAATTACTGTAATTAATACATGGAATACGGTAGTTCCTGTTGGTACGGGGATACTATATAATATTGAGAATTACTGTAATTAATACTATACTGTAGTTCCGGTTGGACGGGGAACATATAATATTGAAATTACTGGTACTGAATCCTATACTGTAGTTCCGGTTGGTACGGGATACTATATAAATTTAGAATTACTTGGTATGTAATACTATACTGTATTTTCTGGTTTTGGTAGGGGATACTCATAATATTGAGACTTAACTGGTATTACTACATATACTGTAGTTTCTGGGTTGGTAACGGGTACTATATATTGGAATTACCCTGGTATTATACAATACTGTAGTTCTGTTTGGGGGTAACGGTGATACTATAATAATAATACTTACTGGTATTAATACATCCACTGTAAGTTCTGGTTGGTAGAGGGATACGATATAATCTTAAGAATTACGGTATTAAATCCCTATACTGAGTTCCTGGTTGGTACGGGGATACTATATAATACGAGAATTACTGGTATATACATATCTGTAGTTCTGGTTGGTACAGGGATGCATTAATTATTTGAAAATTAACTGGTATTAATACATATCCTGTAAGTTCATGGTTGTAAGGGGATCTATATAATATTGATAATTACTGTATTATACATCTACTGTAGATCTGGTTGGTAACGGGGGAATACGATAAATATTGAGAATGTACTGGTCTAATACATATACTGTAGTTCTGCGTGGTACAGGGATACTATATAAATAGTTGAAATTACTGGTATTATACATATAGTGTAGTTCTGGTTGTTACGGGGAGCCTATATGAATTGAGAATTACCGGTATTAATACATATATTGTATGTTCTGGTTGGTATGGGATACTATATAATATTGAAATTACTGGTAATTAATACATATACTCTAGTTCTGGTTGGTACGTGGATACTATATAATCTTGAGATTCCGGTATTAATACATATACTGTAGTTCTGTTGGTACCGATGGATACTATATAATATTAGAATTACTGGTATTAATACATATACTGTAGTCTGGTTGTGTAACGGGGATACTATATATATTGAGAATACTGGGTATTAATACATATACTTTTGTCTCGGTTGGTAACGGGGATACCTATAATATATTGAGAATACTGGGATTAATACATATACTGTAGTTCTGGTTGGTAAGGTATCTATAAATTTGAGAATTACTGGTACTAATACATATCTGTAGTTCTCGGTTGTAACGGGATCTATATAATATTGAGAATTACTGGTATTCAACCATATACTGTAGTTCTGTTTGGTACAAAGTGGATACTATATAATATTGAGAATTACTGGTATTAATACATAGACTGTAGTTCTGGTTGGTACAGGGATACTATATAATATTGATGAATACTGGCATGAATACATATACTGTAGTTCTGGTTGGTACGGGGATACTATATAATATTGAGAATTACTGGTATTAATACATCTACTGTAGTTCTGTTGGTACGGGGATCTATAATAAATTAGATCTGTATATACATAACTGTAGTTCTGTTGGTACGGATACTATATAATATAGATTACTGGTATTAATACATATAACTGTGTTCGGTTGGTACGGGGATACTATCTAATATTGAGAATTACTGTATTATACTATACCTGTATTCTGTTGGTACGGGGGATGATATATAATATTGAGAATCTGTTATTAATACATATACTGTAGTTCTGGTTGGTAACGGATACTATATAATATTGAGAACTTACTGTATTAATACATATACTGTAGTTCTGGTGGTAGATAGGGATACTATATAATATGAGAATTGCTGGTATTAATACATATACTGTAGTTCTTGGTTGGTACGGGGATACTATATAATATTAGAATTACTGGTATTAAACATATACTGTAGTTCTGGTTGGTACGGGGATACTATTAATAGAGAATTACTGGTATTAATACATATACTGTAGTTCGGTTGGTACGGGGATACTATATAATATTAAGAATACTGTATTATACTATACTGATTCGGTTGTACGGATCTATATATACTGAATTACTGGTATTCATATCATACTGTAGTTCTGGTTGGTAGCGGATCTATAAATACTTGAGAATTACTGGTATTACATATTACTGTAGTTCTGGTTGGTAAGGGGATACTATTAATATTGAGAATTACTGGTATTAATACATATACTGTAGTTCGGTGGTTGTAAGGGGATACTATTAATAATTGAGAATTACTGTTTATTATACATAACTGTAGTTCTGGTTGGACAGGGTGATACTATATAATTGAGAATTACTGGTATTAATACTAATACTGTATTTCGTTTGGTAAGGGTATACTATAATATTGAGAATTACTGGTATTAATACATATACTGTAGTTTCCGGTGGTACGGGGAACTATATAATATTGAGAATACTTGTATTATAATATACGTAGTTCCGGTTGGTAGGGATACTATATAATATTGAGAATTACCGGGTATTAATCACTATACTGTAGTTCGGTTGGTACGGGATCATTAATAATATTGGAGAATTACTGGTATTAATACATTACTGTAGTCTGGTTGGTACGGGATCCTAATATAGTATTGAGAATTACTGGTAGTTAATACTAATACTGTAGTTTCGGTTGGTCGGGGGATACTATATAATATTGAGAATTCTGGTATTAATACATACTGTAGTGCTGGGTTGGTACGGGGATACTATAATAATTCAGAATTAATGGTATTAAATAACTACTGTGTTTCTGGTTGGAGGGGGGATACATACTATAATCATTAGAGTTCCTGGTTATTAAATACATATAGCGTCAGTTCTGGTTGGTACAGGTGAGCTACTAAATAATAGTTGAGAATTACTGGATTAATACATATACTGTAGTTTTTCTGGTTGGTAAAGGATGACTATATAATATTGGGGAAATGACTGGGTTAATACATATATGGTAGATTTTTGGTTGGTAACGGGATACTATTATATTTGAGAATTAACTGGTATTAATACTATTGGTATCTGGTTGGTACAGGATCGTAGTATAATATTGGGAATTACTGTATAATACATATACTGTAGTTCTGGTCGGTACAGGGAACTGATAAATATATGAGAATTACTGGTATTAATAACTCTATATGAGTTCTGTTGGTACGGGGATATAATATATTGAGAATAACTGTATTAATACATATCTGCTAGTTCTGGTTGGTACGGGGTACTATATAATATTGAGAATTACGGTGGTATTAAATCATACTCTGTAGTTACTGGTTGGTACGGGGGAACTATTAATATATGAGAATTACTGGTATTAAGTACATATACTGTAGTTCTGGTGGTACGGGGATACTATATAATATTGAGAACTACTGGTATTTATACCATACTTGTAGTTCTGGTTGGTAGAGGGATACATATAATATTGAGAATGACTGATTAATACATATCTTGTTATGTGGTGGGTAAGGGAGACTATATAATATTGAGAATAATGGGTTCTAATACATAACTGTAGTTCTGGTAGGTAGCAGGGATACTATATATATTGAGAATTACTGGTATTAATACAGATACTGTAGTTCTGGTTGGTACGGGATATATATAATATTGAGAATGCTGTATTAATACCAATATACTGTAGTTCTGGTTGGTCAACGGGGATACTATTAATATTGAGAATACTGGTATTAATACTATAACTGTAGTTTCTGGTTGGTTACGGGATACTAATACATATTGAGAAGTACTGGGATTTAATACATATACTTAGTTCTGTAAGGGGGTTTCTATTGAGATATGGTATGTTAACCTAATGTAGTTGGCATGGGGAACTATATACATGTGAAGAATTACGTATTAATACTATACTTAGTTTGGTTGGTCGGGGATACGTAATATATATTGAGAATCTGGTATTAATTACATATACTGTATTTTCCGGTGGTTACGGGGGGATACTATTAATATTGAGAATACTGTATTAATCATATAACTGGTAGTTCTGGTTGGTAAGGGGGGGATACTTATATATATGAAGTTCACGGTATTAAATCATTACTGTAGTTCGTGGTAGGGAACTAATAATATTGAGAATTACTGCGCTATTAATACTATACTGTAGTTTTTGGTATGGTACGGGGATACAATATAATACTGAGAATTACTGGTAATTAAATACATATACTGTACATCTGGTTGGTACGGGGATCTATATAATATTGAGAATTACTGTGTATTAATACCATATACTGTAGTTTTGTTGGTAAGGGATACTATAATAATAGTGAGAATTACGGGTATTAATACATATACATGTAGATCTCTGGTTGGTAAATGATAACTATATAATATTGAGGAAGTACTGGATTAATACATCAACTTAGTTCTGGGTGGTACAGGATCTCTATAATTTGAGAATTACTGGTATTAATACATTCCTGTTTTTTGGTTGGTACAGGGGCTCCTATATATACTGAGAATTACTGGTATTATACATAGACTGTACATCTGAGTTGGTACGGGGATACTATATAATAATTGAGAATTACTGGTATTAAATACTATCCTGTAGTTTTTGGTTGTACGGGGAGACGATATATATTGAGAATTTACTGGTCTTAATACATATCTGTAGATCTGTTTGTAAGGGATACTATATAATATTTGAACTTACTGTATTATACATATACTGTAGTTCTGGTTGGTACAGGGGATACTAATAATATTGAGAATATACTGTTATAATATAATTTTTGATTGCCGTATGGAGTCAGAGGAATTTTCTTCCCCTTTTGTATTTATTTATTTTCCTTATTCTGTATTATAACTGTTCGGTAGGGTAAAGTTGAACTAAATGGAAACAAAAAAAAAAAAAGTGTAGTCCTGTTATCACCTTGTATTACCTATGTTACTACAGTTGTAACTGTTAGGTATAAAGGTTGGATCTATTGGATGGATGTCTTTATACAACCTCCAATACTATGTTACTATATAACTGTTTATACAGTCAATCTTGGTAGGGTATAAAAGGTTGGCAGAGAATTGTATGTCTTTATATAACTTTCCAATACTATGTTTGTGTAAAACTGGTATAAAGACCTTAATGGGTATGGTAGAAAAGATTGGGCTAGATGGTGTATGTCCTTAATACAAACCTCCATATAAAGTTGGACTAGATAGACATATGTCTTTATACAACCTCCAATACAATGTTAATATGTAACTGTTATGCGACATTATGAATATGGTCAAATGTCGGACTAGATGGAGGTATGCTTATAACAACCTCCAATACTCTATGTTATTAAGTAATAGTTATAAAAGACATTATGCGTAGGGTATAAAGTTGGACCTATATGGACGTAATGTCCTTTATATCAACCTCCCAATCTGTACTATGCCCTTTATACGACTTAATGAGTAAAATATAAAGGTTGGACTAGATGGATGTACGTCGTATACAACCTCCAATACTAATGTTTACTATTAACTGTTTAACAGGCATTTATGGGTAGGTTATAAGGTTGGCTAGAATAGATTGTATGTCTTTATCATACTTCCAATACTATGTTTTTATGTAACGTTATAAAAGACATATATGGGGTAGGTGGGCATAATGTTTGGACTAGATTGGCGTATGTCTTATAAACCTCCAACTCCATATAAAGGTTGGGTTAGATGGATGTATGTCTTGATACAACCTCCAGGTACATGTTACTGTAGAAGACCATTATGGGTAATATATAAAGGTTGAACTAGATGGGATGGATGCTTTATAATACAACTTCCAATATACTATGTTACTGTTAGACGACATTATGGGTAATATATAAAGGGTTTGGACAGATGGATGGATTCTTTATACAACCTCCATATAAAGGTTTGGGAACTAGATCGACATATGTCTTTTTATTCAGCTCCAATCATGTTAATATCCTAACTGTTGTGCAGACATATGGTAGGGTTCAAAGGTTTGACTAGATGGATGATTGTCTTTAACAACCTCCAATACTATGTTTCCTATGTACTGTTTGAACATATTTAGGGTAGGGTAAAAGTTGGACTGATATATGTTATGTCTGAATATACCTCCACATACTATGTTAATTAAGCAACTGTTTATATGACATGATGGTTTAGGGTTATAAAGATTGGACTAATGGAGGTAAATTCTTTATACAACCTCCATAACTAATGTTACTCTGTAACTGTATACAGACATTATGGGTAGGTTATAGAAGGTTGGCTAGATGACATACTGTATGTCTTTATACAACCCCAATACTAATGTTACTATGTAACTGTTAGACAGACATTATGGATAGGTATAAAGTTGGACTAGATGGACGTAAATGTCTTTATACAACCCCCAATACTATGTTACTATGTAACGGTTAGACAAACATAATGGTAGGGTATAAAGTTGGACAGATGGACGTACTGTATGTCTTATACAACCCCCATCAATGTTACTATTCACCTTTAGACAGACATTATAGTAGGTATAAAGGTAGACTAGATGTACATACTGTCTTTTACAACCAACCTCAAATACTATGTTACTATGTAACTGTTATACAGACATATTGGTGTAGGGTATAAAAGGTTGGGACTAGATTGACGTATGTGTTTAATACAAAACCAAAAATACAAAAAAACAAAGAAGGCAAACAAAAACAAAAAAAACCCCACGCCAACCTCCAGTAACTATGTTACTACTATGTCACTTTTTAGACAGACATTTTTGGGTAGGGTAATACAGGTTGGACTTAGATTGACGTATGTCTTTAACAACCTCCCGTACTATGTTACTATAACTGTTAGACGGACATTCTTTGGGTCAGGTAAATAAAGGTTGGACTAGATGGACGTATTCTTTTAACACCCTCAGGACTATGTTACTGTAACTGTTTCAGACCATTATGGGTAAGGTTATAAAGGTGGGACTACAGATGGACGTATGTCCTTTATACAACCTCCAATACTATGTTTACTATGTAACTGTTATAACGACCATTATGGTAAGGGTATAAAGGTTTGGACTAGATGGACGTATCTCTTTATACAACCTCCAATACTATGTGTAACTATGTAACAGTTATACTACTTATGGGTAAGGGTATAAGGATGGACTAGAATGGACATATGTCTTTATACATCCTCCCAATACCTATTTACTATGTGACTGTTATACCGACATTTATGGTATGGTATAACAAGGTTTTGGGCTAGATGGACGTATTTGTTTATACAACCTCCAATACTATGTTACTATGTAACTGTTATACACCAGACATTATGGGTAGGGTATAAGGTTGGACGAAGATGGATGTATGTCTTTATAACCTCCAATACTTAGGTTACATGTCCCTGTTATATACAGACATATGGGTATGGTATAATGGTTTGGACTATTGGATGTATGTCTTTTATACAACCTCCATATTAGGACATACATTATTAATACCAGTAATTCTCAATATTATATAGTTTCCCCGTACCAACCGGAACTACAGTATATGTATTAATACCAGTAATTCTCAATATTATATAGTATCCCCGTACCAACCAGAACTACAGTATATGTATTAATACCAGTAATTATAAATATTATATAGTATCTCTGTACCAACCAGAACTACAGTATATGTATTAATACCAGTAATTATCAATATTATTTAGTTTTAGGAACTTATCCAGGCCTTTTTTAAAGCTATTCAGTGAACTTGCCGTTACCACATCTGCTGGAAGACAGTTCCAGTTTTTTTCAGGGAGGTTTCAATTTAAAGGGCATGTTCACCCTCAAAACTATAATTTAACCCACTACTGGCCCCACTCTGTAGTGTAATAAAATCCTTACCTTACATCCCAGCTCCAAATGGTCCTCCTGTAATCCCTGGTTCTCCTTAAGTCCCACAAACTGACCACCAGGAGCCTGGCAGGAAAGGGAAATTGTTTCCGCCTCTGAGGCTTCCTCTCAGAGGTTTTTGACTTGCTCAGAGCAGCCTCCCCTCCCTTTTCTTTCCTGTTTGTTCTCCCTCCCCCTAGTGTAAAAACCCTTTGGCACATAGTAAGTCTCCTTCCCCCAGCTGCAAACGCTATAAAAGATTTTTCAGAAAGTCCCCCGAACTCTACTTACCTTACCTCTCTCCCCCGGCGTTCTGTGCAGATGGCAGCCGCGTCCGTGATTGGCTGCCTCTCAGCCAATCAGGGATGCGGCTTTTGGTCCGGCCTCCTGCTTGCAGTTCCGAGCAAGCAGAGCGCCGGGCAGTGCGGTGGAGGAGAGAGGGAAGGTAAGTAGAGTTCGGGGGACTTTCTGAAAAATCTACTATAGCGGTTGGGGCTGGGGGAGGGAGACCTACTATATGGCAAAAATGTTTACATGGGGTGGACATGCCCTTTAATTGTATTACATAATAGGAGTATTATGGTGGCCATATATCCAACAATCTTGATGTATAATATTAGAATATTCCTTTATCATTGAATCAAATAGCAAAGGGGTCGCACTGATACAGTTTCCTGGCCATCCTCCAGGCAGCAAAAACCAGGTATCCCACCCCTCCCGGATCTTCCGGGAGTCTCCCTCAAATTCCCACGATGGAGAAGAGTCCTGAATCTCCTCCCTGTCAGGCCCCCTTTTTGTCCACCACTTCCCCGGAACACCCAGACCACGCCCACATCACACCCATAACCCCGCCTCCTCCCACCTCCTTGGGTGCATGCCCCGCCCATGACTTGACATCAGTGATGTCACGCCACATCGCCACGCCCCCTCACCACACCCCCTCTCCGCCCCTGCCCACAAGTATATAGTGGCAGGGTGGGATGTCTGAAAAACGATAGGGGTCAGTTCCCCATCAATTGGGACAGAAGAAACAGACACACCTCTAAATTAGAAATAGGCCCGACCTCCAGACTTCCGGACTGGTAGTCGGTTTCTTCTGTAAAAGCTGGGAAGATGTTTAGATTGTCTGTGGAGCGTTTCATCTTTAATTTCCGGTCACAAGAACCTAACTGACCGATGTCCAGACCTTTGTGACGAGCCTTGTGCCCTCTCAGGCTGGAATCGCCTTTAATGCTCCTTTCCCCTGGCAGTCCGGTCCACCTCTGCGCACTTCCTGGTCGACGTGTGATGACATCATCTCTGAGAGCAGCAGTTCATTTCTTGGCTCTCTGCCCAGGCTGCTACTACAGTGGAACGATACATTGTTACTAGCAGAGCAAGTTACACGATCTTCTCAATGGAGCCGGCCGCCAGGAGGGGGAGTGTTTCTAAGGGGAGGGGGCGGAGGAGGAGGAGTAAGGAGGAGGGGCAGGAAGAGGAGGAGGAGCGCAGAAGCAGCGGGAGGGGGAGCAGGAGGAGTGAGGAGCCGAAGCGCAGGCAGCAGGAGGAGGAGGAGGAGCAGGAAGAGGAGGAGCAGCCGGAGCCGCAGCAGCCGCAGCAGAGGAGGAGGAGGAGGAGGGAGGAGTAAGAGGATGGTAGGACCAAGAGGAGGAGGACGCAGTGATGATGAGGAGGATCAGGAAGATGAGGAGGAAGAGGGAGGAGGGGGGAGAAAGAGGGAGTAGGAGGAGAAAATGAGAGGAAGAGGAGGAGCAAGAGGAGGAGCAGAGGAGGAGGAGCACCAGGAAGAGGAGGAAGTGGACGAAGAGAGGAGGAGGAAGGGGCAAAGAGGGGAGGATGAGGATTAAATATGAGGAGGATGCTTAGCATTACCATGATATAGAGGTGAGGACTCAGGTAATATGTATTATGATGAGTATTAGTATTATTATCACCATTAATATTATTATCATTATTATTATTGTTATTATTGTTATTATCATTATTGTTATTATCATTATTATTATTATGGATTTATATTGCGCCAACATATTCTGTAGCGCTGTACAATTACATGTATACATTCACATCAGGCCCTGCCCAGTGGTGTAACTACCGCCCCCGCGACCATGGGGGGCCCAGATGGTAGTTGGACCCGCCACAAGCCCAAATCCCTGCCGTATTCACCCTTTATAAAGAGCTGATCATGCATATGTTTTCTTCATACATGTGATCAGCTCTTTAAGATAAGTGAATACGGCAGGGACCTGCGCGGGGGGAGTCAGGTACCCGGCCCCCAATCTAAGCACATTTATTTGACCCAAAAAGCTTACAGTCTAAGCACATATATGACACATACAACCTATCAGTATGTCTTTATGATTGTGGGTGAACTGGAGTGCCCGGAGGAAACCCACGCAAGCACGGGGAGAACATACAAACTCCTTGCAGATGTGTCCAAGGGTGGAATCGAACTCAGGACTTCATCGCTGTGAGGTGTCAGTCTAACCACTGAGCCACCGTGCTGAGTGTATCTCCTTTTCTTTCAAAGGGAAAGATTGTTTTCCCCTGGATATTTATAGGTTTTCAATTTGTTTGTTTCAGCCACAGCTCTAAATCGGGAGAAAGCTCTAGGGAAAGGAGCAGAGACGCTTTACAGCCCATACACAGCATTTCTGCAGAGCTTGTAACAAGCCTGATTAAAGGACAAGAGGTGATTCAGGGAATGAATGGCTGATATTATAATACAAGATGATGGAACTGATGTCTAATCCCCAACCTAAACGGTATGGGCCTATTTTTATAAAAGACGGTACGTTATCGAAATACCGATCGTTTATCGTAAAATAACGACTGGTTTTTTTCGTTAAATATCGGTCGTTATCGGTAAATAACGGTCGTTATCGGTAAATAACGGTCGTTATCGGTAAATAACGGTTGTTATTGGTAAAAACCCGGTCGTTATTTTACGATAACGATCGGTATTTTACGATAACGATACCGATCTTTTATAAATAGGGCCCATAATACAAGATGATGGAACTGATGTCTAATCCCCAACCTAAACGGTCCAGAGTAGCAGGGTATCCTATCATGGATTACACAGGCGGTGGCTGAGGGCATTAAGGATGTAAGACTTTCTACTTCAGCTGACGTAAAAGACAGAGAGATATAGATTTCTGATTCAATCGAATCCATCTCAGGAGGATGCACAGGAGGATGCACAGGAGGATGCACAGGAGGATGCACAGGAGGATGCACAGGAGGATGCACAGGAGGAGCCCGCTATAGATTCTACATTAATTAAGACTTGTCAAGGGAACCTTAGTGTTAACTGAAGAGGAAGAGCCATCCACTGGATGAGATCATTAACATGGAGTAGCAAAGTCTCTCACGTTGGTCCCAGTTGAGAGGAAATCCAGAGACTTGATGACTGGTACAAGGCTCCTGCTGTGGACGCCGCTATTGCCGGATTGTCCAAGAAATCGTCCCTTCCAATTGACAATGTTTCAGCTCTCAATGGACAGGCGCATGGACATCCGGGTCAGGGTGTTCAGCTGCTACAGCCCTAGTTTCCGTCAATAAAAGCTTTCTGGTTGGAGAGGCTGGAGGGAGATATTAAGGAAGGGATGGATCGCCAATCAATTGTTCATACGTTACCAGCCTGATGAAGGGGATTAGGACTCCCGAAAGCTCCAATAAAAGGTGTCACAGCTCTACTTCCCTTACTTATGGCGAACACGGTCCAAACCTCAACTATTGCTCATACTTTACCAACGTTCCGATTAGCCGCTAATTTTGGTTTAGAAACCGCGGTTAATCTCGTTAAAGTGGCGGCACGAGAAATAGGTTTATCGGTATCTTCCAGGAGAGCTTTGTGGTTACTAGAGATGTCCGAACTTCGCAAAATCCGGTCCGCTCGATGATCTGAGAATTTTCGAGAAAATTCTAAAATTCGGAAAATCCGCGAGCGGATCCATTTAAACGAAAAAATTCTCGAAAATACGAGAAATCCTCGTAATTTCGAAAATTTTCAAAAACGCACTTTGGAAAAGTTTGGAAGGCGGAAAACCGGAAAACCCGCGATATCCGCCGTTCGCGAATGAGGTAAATCTGCCGCGGATCCAGGTTCGAATCCACGAACTGGGGCATCACTTGTGGTTACGAATCTGGTTTGCTGACAGCCCTTCCAAAAATACACTTTGTAGGTTAACTATGGAAGGAAACAAGCTTTTCGGGAAGGGTCTAGATGAGACAATTTCCAAATCATCGGGAGGAAAAAGCACCTTTCTCCTTCAAGGGAACAGGAGAGTTAGTGGTTCTAGCAGGAAACAGCCGGATAGATTCTTCCAGCGTAAACGCGAGGAGCCCAGAACCTATCGTCCTGGTAGAGGATACTCCCGATCTTCAGCCTGGAAAGCTGGGCAAAAAAAATTTTCCGTGCCCCCAAATCAGAATTTTCTAGGTCCCCAAAGCAAAGTAAGGCTGCCCCAGATGAGACCTGCCAATGCCTTCCAGGTGGGCGCAAGACTCATCACTTCAGAAGGTGTGGGCAGAGAATACACAGGATGACTGGGTGAGATTGATAATAAAACGAGGATATTGCCTAGAATTCCTTCAAAGACCAAAGAGAGATTTCTTTTTGCCAACAACTCTGCCGACAAATGCCGTAAGGAAAGACGCTCTGCTACTTTATATCCAGAAACTTATTTTGGAAGATGCCATAACAGAAGTCCCATGAAGAGATCAAGGCAAGGGATTTTATTCTTCCACCAATATTGGACTTAAGACGATTAAACCGTTTCATTGCGTACAAACCATTCAAAATGGAAACCTCACAGAAAGTGAAAGCTGCCATAACATTGGACGATTGGCTTTGTACGGTTCTCACCGGCGCTTCATATCCCAATCACAAAAGAACATCAAAAAATATCTGAGATTCACTTTAGGCAAGTCACACTTCCAATTCAGGTGCTTACCATTCGGCCTCTCAACCTCACCCAGAGTCTTCCCCAAGGTTCTGGCAGTTGAGATAACCTGAGGCGGCTGGGGGTTGAGATATATCATTATCTCGACGACTTGCTTCTAGTTGCCAGAGAAAAGGAACAACTTCTTCAAAGAAGAGATTTAGTTCTAGAGACTCTTCAGAGATTTGGCTGGCTAGTAAATCAGGAAAAGAGCCAATTGACTCCAACTTTAGAAAGAATTCAAAAGATCACTCAGTCAAGAGATTCTCCAGCAAACTGTGATACCTGCCAGACAGTTCATGAAGTTCATTGGGATTAGTCAAATGGGCGGCCTGGAAAATGAGACCCATACAAAGTTATTTCCTCCAAAGGTGGAACAAAATAAACCAAGATTTATCCCAGAGGATTTATCTCTCTCAAGATCTCAAAATGGAATTATTATGGTGGATAATGCCAGCCAATCTGAGGAGAGGAACCCCTCTGATAGAACCAGAATGTCTCGAATGATACACAGATGTCTCAGGTCTAGGGTGGGGAGCCACATGTGCAGTTCCCTAGCGCAGGGGAGATGGAAAACAGATCTATCCAGTCTCCCTTCAGGTGTACTAGAACCGAGAGCCATACATCAGGCCCTTCTTGCCTTTCAACCAGTCCTAGTGGGGACATCGGAATGCATCAGGACGGACAATCAAGCAGCCGCTATATATGTACGGAAGGAAGGGGGAACAAGGAGCCAGGGAATGATGAGGGAATTAACTCCTCTCATGAGATTTGCTCAGAGGAATCTCTTACATCTAACTGGAGTCTATTTCCCAGGCGAACAGAATTGGCAAGCCGATTCACTTTCCAAGAAGAAAATAGATCCTGGTAAGTGGAGTCTCAATCCCCACACTTTCAGTTACATAACGAGCAAATTCTGAATTCCAGAGATAGATCCAATGGACAGCAAGGAGAACAACAAAGTGAAAACATTTTTCTCCAGCCTTCACAGCAAGGAAGCAATGGCGACGGATTCCAACTTGGAGGTGTCGGTGAGTCTTCCAGACTGGCCCAGATGCCCATGGTATCCCCTGCTAAGGAGGTTGTATCTCCCAATCCAGAGGGAGCTTCTTTCTCAGCATTTCATATTCCATCCAAACCCGGAAGGACTTTATCAAGATATTCTAACATCTGGGATGTTTTCCACTCATGGGCCATACTCCGTAACCTAAATCCTCCAGAAATGCCCATTCCTCGAATATTACATTTCCTGCAGGAAGGTTTAGACAGAGGGTTAAGTCTGAGCACCATTAAGGTTCAGGTTTCTGCAATTTCGTCTGATTTCACGAAGAACTAATCAAGAGGTTTCTCCAGGGTGTTATGAGAGTTTGACCACCACACAAGTCTTTGGTCCCTCGGTGGGATCGACCTTTAGTTTTAAAAGGGCTCCTCCAAGTTCCTTTTGAGCCTCTCAGTTCTATTTCATTATGGGATCTCTCCCTAAAGACTCTTCTCCTTCTAGCCCTCACATCTGGAAGAAGGACATGTGAGCTCCAGACCTTGTCTATTGACTCGGCTTTTCTAGCCATTCTTTATCCAGTTCTGGAATTCCTTCCGAAGGTTATTTCAAAATTCCATGTCAACCAACCAATAATCTTACCTGCTGTGATTCAGTCAGATTTACCTGAAGGAGAATCAGAGTTAATAAATCTTGATGTTTGCAGATGTCTCGAAGTGAAAATACATCCTCAATTAGAAAGACCCAGGGGGCCCAAGAAAAGGCGAACCAGCTACTTCATGTACTCTCAGGAGATAGTTAATCAAGGCCATCCAGAAAGCATTTATTGTTCAAGATAAGGCACCTCCTCTTAAAATCTCGGCGCATTCCACCAGAGGTTTGGTGGCATCTTGGGCAGCAGATTAAGGTGTTTCTACAGAGGAGATTTGTAGAGCAGCCACTTGGGCAACATATTCTACCTTTATTAACATTACACGATAGATCTCAGAATGCCTGTGTAACAAACTACGTACCTGTTCAGGGATCCCGCCGTGGGTCCGTCCGGTCTCGGTACTCCGTTGGAGGTCACATTACGCGGCCGGCGTCTTCGTGCGCGAGTACGTCCGCCCGGTCTTCTTCCAGCACCATGCAGACGCGCACAGACACTGCTCCTTACCTCCTCCGTCCTTCCAGGTCATTCATTGGACGGAGGAGAGCTAATTTAGTTTGAATTCTCCTATCCCTACATCAGACTCTGTCCTCCACTCTCCATTGGTCCCTCTGCATTATTTATACCCCTCAGTCTATGATATCCCGATATAGAGGTTAGTTTATCTATCTTGCTCGTGGTGTGTTTTCTCCGTTACTGACCTCTGCCTGTTTTCTGACCCCGATTCGTATCTGCCTGCCCTGACCTCTGCTCAACCCTCTGTACCGTGCCTGGCGGCCTGATTCCTGGGTTTGACCTCTTGCTCTGTTTTCTGCTCCTAGTCTGTACCTCGTATTTTGGTCGCTGACCTTTTGTATCTCTCCTTGTGCCTTGCCCGTCTGTTTCACTTCGGACTTCTCCAGTATTCCCGGCCTCAGTTCGGATACCTTGCACACTAAGTCCAGGGGGCAGCCGTGTTCGGTGAGGCACATCTAGCCTTCCGGAAAACGGGGGCTTGTCTATAGGTGAAGATAGTGGTTGTAGATTGGGGTATTCGGACTGAAGGAATACGAGGGGATCCGGAGCCTTACAGCCTGTCCAGGCTAATCTTGGTTATAAGGTTCTCCAAGCAGTAAATTAGTATTGAATTAAAACTTTCTGTTTAGCAAGAAATATTTGTTGTTCTCTTTTTCCCTCCCACTTTTATTGCTTGGGAACTGACCCATATAGTACTCGGTATGTATGATAGGAGTTTCCATTTTACAGGGCGTGTAGATAATGGATCACACTGATATACAGTTTACAGGGCGTGTAGATAATGGATCACACTGATACACAGTTTACAGGGTGTGTAGATAATGGATCACACTGATACACAGTTTACAGGGCGTGTAGATAATGGATCACACTGATACACAGTTTACAGGGCGTGTAGATAATGGATCACACTGATATACAGTTTACTGGGCGTGTAGATAATGGATCACACTGATACACAGTTTACAGGGTGTGTAGATAATGGTCACATACTGATATACAGTTTACAGGGCGTGTAGATAATGGATCACACTGATACCAGTTTTACAGGGCGTGTAGATAATGGATCAACTGATACACAGTTTACAGGGCGTGTAGATAATGGATCACACTGATACACCAGTTTACACGTGTTCAGGGCGTGTAGATAATGGTATCCGACACATGAATTACACAGTATTTGGGCGTGTAGATATGTTAAGTGTGTTTTTATTATTCTCTATTATCACTAGCCACTAGCAGCCATTTTGTTCTCTGACATTTCACACCAATCTAACATGTGAAATAAACCCGAGAAAACTGGGTTCTACTACACCATGCGTGTTGTGTGATCCTTTCTCCCAGTGCTGAAGGTCTCTAAATGGGTCTGACAGGCATCAATCAGAGTCCAGGGGATTAGTGAGGATATTTATTCTAACATAGATAATGGATCACATAGTTTACTGGGCGTGTAGATAATGGATCACACTGATACACAGTTTACAGGGTGTGTAGATAATGGATCACACTGATACACAGTTTACAGGGTGTGTAGATAATGGATCACACTGATATACAGTTTACAGGGTGTGTAGATAAGGGATCACACTGATCACAGTTTACAGGGTGTGTAGATATGGATCACACTGATACACAGTTTACTGGGCGTGTAGATAATGGATCACACTGAACATAGTTTACAGGGCGTGTAGATAATGGATCACCTGATACAGTTTACTGGGCGTGTAGAAATGGATCACACTGAATATACAGTTTACTGGGCGTGTAGATAATGGATCACTGATACACCGTTTACTGGGCGTGTAGATAATGGATCACACTGATATACAGTTTACAGGGTGTTAGATAATGGATCACACTGATCCCCAGTTTAACAGGGTGTGTAGATATGGATCAACTGATATACAGTTTTACTGGGCGTTGTAGATAATGGATCACACTGATCCACATTTACAGGGCGTGTAGATATGGATCACACTGATATACAGTTTACAGGGCGTGTAGATAATGGATCACACTGAACACAAGTTTACACAGGGTGTGTAGATATGGATCACACTGATACATAGTTTACTGGGCGGTAATAATGGATCACACTGATACAGTTTACAGGGCGTGTAGATAATGGATCACACTGATACACAGTTCAGGGCTTGTAATAATGGATCACACTGATACACGTTTTACAGGGCGTGTAGATAATGGATCACACTGATATACAGTTTACTGGGCTGTAGATAATGGATCACACTGATACACAGTTTACAGGGTGTGTAGATATGGATCACCTGTACTAGTTTCACTGGGCGTGTAGATAATGGATCACACTGTACACAGTTTACAGGTGTGTAAATAAGGATCACACTGATACACAGTTTACAGGGCGTGTAGATAATGGATCACACTGATACACAGTTTACGGGGCGTGTAGATAATGGTCACACTGATACACAGTTTACTGGGCGTGTTAGTAATGGATCACACTGATACACAGTTTACAGGGTGTGTAGATATGGATCACACTGATACCAGTTTACAGGTGTGTAATAATGGATCACACTGATATAACAGTTTACAGGTGGTAGATATAATGGATCACACTGATACACAGTTTACAGGGTGTGTAGATAATGATACACTGATACACAGTTTACAGGCATGTAATAATGATCACACTGATCACAGTTTACTGAGGGCGTGTAGATAATGGATCAACACTGATACACAGTTTACTGGGCGTGTAGATAATGGATCACACTGATACATAGTTTACAGGGCGTGTAGATAATGGATCACACTGATACAGTTTACTGGGCGTGTAGATAGGATCACACTGTATACAGTTTACTGGGCGTGTAGATAATGGATCACACTGATACACGTTTTACTGGCGTGTAGATAATGGATCACACTGATAATACAGTTTACAGGTTGTGTAGATAATGGATCACACTGATACACAGTTTACAGGGTGTGTAGATAATGGATCACACGGATATACATTTTACTGGGTTGTAGATAATGGAATCACACTGATACACAGTTTACAGGGCGTGTAGATAATGGATCACACTGATATACAGTTTTACAGGGCTGTGTAGATAATGGATCACACTGATACACAGTTTTACAGGGTGTGTAGATATTGGATCACACTGATACATAGTTTACTGGGCGTGTAGATAATGGATCACACTGATACACATTTACCGGGCGTGTATATATGGATCACACTGTAACACATTTACAGGGTGTAGATAATGGATCACACTGATACACCAGTTTACAGGGCGTGTAATAATGGATCACACTGATATACAGTTTACTGGGCGTGTAGATAATGGATCACACGAATACACCATTTTACAGGGGTGTAGATATTGGATCACACTGATCATAGTTAACGGGCGTGTAGATAATGGATCACACTGATACCACGTTTACTGGGCGTGTAGATAATGGATCACACTGATACACAGTTTACTGGGGTGTAGATAATGGATCACACTGATACACAGTTCCAGGCTGTGTAGATATGGATCACACTGATACACAGTTTACAGGGCGGTGATAATGGATCACACTGATACCAGTTTACGGGCGTGTAGTATGGATCACCTGTAGTTTTACTGGGCGTGTAGATAATGGATCACACTGATACACAGTTTACTGGGCGTGTAGATATGGATCACACTGATACACAGTTTACAGGCGTGTAAGATGGATCACACTGATACACAGTTTACAGGGCGTGTAGATAATGGATCACACTGATACACCGTTATACATCAGGCGTGTAGATAATGGATCACACTGATACACAGTTTACTGGGCGTGTAGATAATGGATCACACTGATAACATTTTACAGGGCGTGTAGATAATGGATCACACTGATACACAGTTTACGGGCGTGTAGATAATGGGATCACACTGATATACAGTTTACAGGGCGTGTAGATAATGATCACACTGATCAACAGTTTACAGTACTGTAGATAATGGACACCTGATACACAGTTTACAGGGCGTTAGATAATGGATCACACTGATACACATTTACAGACGTGTAATAATGGATCACACTGATACACAGTTTACAGGGACGTGTAGATAATGGATCACATGATACGTTACAGTTACATGCGTGTAGATAATGGATCACACTGATACACCGTTTACAGGGCTGTAGATAATGGATCACACTGATAAACAGTTTACAGGGCGTGTAGATAATGGATCCCCTGATATACAGTTTTACAGGGCGTGTTATAATGGATCACACTGATACAACAGTTTACTGGGCGTGTAGATAATGGATCACACTGATATACAGTTTTACAGGGCGTGTAGATATGGATCACACTGATACACAGTTTAACAGGAGCTGTGTAGATAATGGATCACACTGATACACAGTTTACTGGGCGTGTAGATAATGGATCACACTGATAACACAGTTTACAGGTGTGTAGATAATGGATCACACTGATACCCGTTTACAGGTGTGTAATTGTGATCACACTGATACACAGTTTACAGGGCGTGTAGATATTGGATCACACTGATACACAGTTTACAGGGGTGTAGATAATGGATCACACTGATATACATTTACCAGGGCGTGTAGATAATGGATCACACGATATACAGTTTACGCGTTGTAGATAATGGATCACACTGATATAAGTTTACAGGGCGTGTAGATAATGGATCACACTGATCTACAGTTTACGGTCGTAGGGCGTGTAGATATTGATCACACTGATACTAGTTTACAGGGCGTGTAGATAATGGATCACACTGATACACAGTTTACAGGGTGTGTAGATATGGATCACACTGATACACAGTTTTACAGGGCTGTAGATATTGGATCACACTGATACAACATTTACAGGGCGTGTAGATATATGGATCACACTGATACACATTTTACAGGGTGTGTAGATAATGGATCACACTGATACACAGTTTACAGGGCGTGTAGATAATGGATCACACTGATACCAGTTTTACAGGGCGTGTAGATAATGGATCACACATGATACACAGTTTACTGGTCGTGTAGATAATGGATCACACTGAATACACATTTTACAGGGTGTAGATAATGGATCACACTGATACACAGTTTACTGGTCGTGTAGATAATGGATCACACTGATACACAGTTTACGGGTCGTGTAGATAATGGTCACACGATACACATTTACTGGTCTGTAGATAATGGATCACCTGATACACAGTTTACCAGGGCGTGTAGATAATGGATCACACTGATACACAGTTTACAGGGCGTGTAGATAATGGATCACACGATACACATTACAGGGCGTGTAGATAATGATCACACTGATACACAGTTTACAGGCGTGTAATAATGGATCACCTGATACAACAGTTTACAGGCGTGTAGATAGGATCACACTGATACACAGTTTACAGGGCGTGTAGATAATGGATCACACTGATACAACAACCGTTTACTGGGCGTGTAGATAATGGATCACACTGATACACAGTTTACAGGGCGTGTAGATAATGGATCACACTGATACACAGTTTACAGGGCATGTAGATAATGGATCACACTGATACACAGTTTACAGGCATGTAGATAATGGATCACCGGATACACAGTTTACAGGGCTGTAGATATTGGATCACACTGATACACAGTTTACAGGGCATGTAGATATTGATCACACTGATCACAGTTTACAGGGCATGTAATATTGGATCACCACTGATCACAGTTCATTACAGGGCGTGTAGATAATGGATCACACTGATACACAGTTTACAGGGCGTGTAGATAATGGATCACACTGATACACCAGTTTACTGGGCGTGTAGATAATGGATCACAGATACACAGTTTACAGGGCGTGTAGATAATGGATCACACTGATACACAGTTTACAGGGCATGTAGATAATGGATCACACTGATACACAGTTTTACAGGCATGTAGATATGGATCACACTGTACACAGTTTACAGGCGTGTAGATAATGGATCACACTGATACACAGTTTACAGGGCGTGTAGATAATGGATCACACTGATACACAGTTTACGGGCATGTAGATATTGGATCACACTGATACACAGTTTCAGGGCATGTAGATATTGGATACACTGATACACAGTTTACAGGGCATGTAGATAATGGATCACCACTGATACACAGTTTACAGGGCATGTAGATAATGGATCACACTGATACACAGTTTACAGGGTGTGTAGATAATGGATCACACTGATACACAGTTTACAGGGCATGTAGTATATTGGATCACACTGATACAACAGTTTACAGGGCGTGTAAGATAATGGATCACCTGATACACAGTTTACAGGTGTGTAGATAATGGATCACACTGATACACAGTTTACAGGGCATGTAGATATTGGATCACACTGATCACAGTTTACAGGGCGTGTAGTATGGGATCACACTGATCACACAGTTTACAGGCGTGTAGATAATGGATCACACTGATACACAGTTTACAGGGCGTGTAGATATGGATCACACTGATACACAGTTTACAGGCCGTGTAGATAATGGATCACACTGATACACAGTTTACAGGGTCGTGTAGATAATGGATCCACACTGATACACATTTTACAGGTCGTGTGATAATGGATCACACTGATCACAGTTTACAGGGCGTGTAGATAATGGATCACACTGATACACAGTTTACCAGGGGCTGTGTAGATATGGATCACACTGATACACAGTTTACAGGGCGTGTAGATATGGATCACACTGATACACAGTTTCAGGGTGTGTAGATAATGGATCCACACTGATACACAGTTTACAGGGCGTGTAGATAATGGATCACACTGATACACAGTTTTACAGGGCGGTAGATAATGGATCACACTGATACACCATTTTACAGGGCGTGTAAATAATGGATCACACTGATCACAGTTTACAGGGCGTGGTATAATGGATCACACTGATACACACGTTTACAGGTCTGTAGATAATGGATCACACTGATAAACAGTTTTACAGGGGCGTGTAGATAATGGATCACACTGATACCCAGTTTACAGGGCGTGTAGATAATGGATCACACTGATCCACAGTTTAACAGGCGTGTAGAATAATGGATCACACTGATACACAGTTTACAGGGCGTGTAGATATGGATCACCTGAAACACAGTTTACAGGCGTGTAGATAAGGATCACACTGATATACAGTTACAGTGTGTATATCTGGGATCACGATACACGTTACGAGTGTAGATAATGGATCACACTGATACACAGTTTACGGGCGTTTAGTAATGGATCACACTGATCACCAGTTTTACAGGGTGTGTAAATGGATCACACTGAGACACTTTACAGGGTGTGTAGATATTGGATCACACTGATACACAGTTTACAGGGTGCGTGTAGATAATGGATCACACTGATCACAGTTTAACAGGTGTGTAGATAATGGATCACACTGATATACAGTTTACAGGGCGTGTAGATAATGGATCACCCTGATATACAGTTTTACAGGCGGTAGATAATGGATCACACTGATACAGTTTACAGGGCGTGTAGATAATGGATCACACTGATATACAGTTTTTTACAGGGCGTGTAGATAATGGATCACACTGATACATAGTTTACAGGGCGTGTAATATGGATCACACTGATACACAGTTTACAGTGGTGTAGATATTGGATCACACTGATACACAGTTTACAGGGCTGTGATATGGATCACACTGATACACAGTTTACAGGGCGTGTAGATAATGGATCACACTGATACACAGTTGACAGGGGTGTAGATAATGGATCACACTGATACACAGTTTACAGGGCGTGTAGATAATGGATCCACATGATACACAGTTTACAGGGCGTGTAGATAATGGATCACACGAATACACAGTTTACAGGGCGTGTTATTAATGGATCACACTGATACACAGTTTAGGGCGTGTAGATAATGGATCACACTGATACACACAGTTTACTGTCGTGTAGATAAGGATCACAACTGATACACAGTTTACAGGGCGTGTAGATAATGGATCACACTGATACACAGTTTACTGTCGTGTAGATAATGGATCACACTGATACACAGTTTACTAGGTCGTGTAGATAATGGATCACACTGATACACAGTTTACAGGGCGTGTAGATAATGGATCACACTGATACACAGTTTACAGGGCGTGTAGATAATGGATCACATAGTTTACTGGGCGTGTAGATAATGGATCACACCGATACACAGTTTACAGGGCGTGTAGATAATGGATCACACTGATACACAGTTTCAGGGCGTGTAGATAATGGATCACACTGATACACAGTTTACAGGGCGTGTAGATAATGGATCACACTGATACACAGTTTACTGGGCGTGTAGATAATGGATCACACTGATACACAGTTTACAGGGCGTGTAGATTAATGGATCACACTGATACACAGTTTACAGGGCGTGTAGATAATGGATCACACTGATACACAGTTTACAGGGCATGTAGATAATGGTTCACACTGATACACAGTTTACAGGGCGTGTAGATAATGGATCACACTGATACACAGTTTACAGGGCATGTAGATATTGGAACACTGATACACAGTTTACAGGGCATGTAGATATTGGATCACACTGATACACAGCGTTTACAGGGTGGTAGATAATGGATCACACTGATACACAGTTTACAGGGTCGTGTAGATAATGGATCACACTGATACAAACCGTTAACTAGGGCGTGTAGATAATGGATCACACTGATACACGTTTACAGGGCGTGTAGATAATGGATCACACTGATACAACACAGTTTACAGGGCATTAGATAATGGATCACACTGATACACGTTTACAGGGCAGGTAGATAATGGATCACACTGATACACGTTTACAGGGCGTGTAGATCAAGGATCACACTGATACACAGTTTACAGGGCGTGTAGATAATGGATCACACTGATACACAGTTTACTGGGCGTGTAGATATGGTCACACTGATACACAGTTTACAGGCGTTGTAGATATTGGATCACACTGATACACAGTTTTACAGGGCATGGTAGATATGGATCACACTGATACCAGTTTACAGGGCATGTAGATATTGGATCACACTGATACACAGTTTACAGGGCGTGTAGATAATGATCCCACACTGATACACAGTTTACAGGGTGTGTAGATAATGGATCACACTGATACACAGTTTACAGGGCATGTGTAGATAATGGATCACACTGATACAACAGTTTACAGGGCGTGTAGATATTGGCTCACACGTACACAGTTTCAGGCGTGTAGATAATGGATCACACTGATACACGTTTACAGGGCGTGTAGATAATGGATCACACTGATACACAGTTACCAGGCGTGTAGAATTGGATCACACGATACAGTTTACAGGCGTGTAGATATTGGATCACACTGATACACATTTTTACAGGGCGTTAGATAATGGATCACACTGATACACAAGTTTTACAGGGCGTGTAGTATTGGATCACACTGATACACAGTTACGGGCATGTAGATATTGGATCACACTGATACACAGTTTACAAGCGTTAGATATTGGATCACACTGATACACAGTTTACAGGGCGTTTAGATAAGGATCACACTGATACACAGTTTACAGGGTGTAGATAATGGATCACACTGATACACAGTTTTACAGTCGTGTAGATATGGATCACACTGATACACAGTTTACAGGGCGTGTAGATAATGGATCACACTGATACACAGTTTACAGGTGTGTAGATAATGGATCACACTGATACACATTTTACAGGGGTGTGTGATAATGGATCACACTGATACACAGTTTACAGGGCGTGTAGATAATGGATCACACTGATCACACAGTTTACAGGTCTTGTAGATAATGGATCACACTGATCACACAGTTTTACAGGGGTGTAGATAATGGATCACACTGATACACAGTTTACAGGCGTGTAGATCAATGATCACACTGATACCCACAGTTTTACAGGTCGTGTAGATAATGGATCACACTGATACACAGTTTACGTGTGTAGATAATGGATACACTGATCACCAGTTTACAGGTGCGTTTTCGTATATGGATCACACTGATACACAGTTTACAGGGCGTGTAGATAATGGATCACACTGATACACAGTTTACAGGGCGTGTAGATAATGGATCACACTGATACACAGTTTACGGTGTGGTAGATAATGGATCACACACTGATACACATTTTAACAGGCTTGTGTAGATAATGGATACACTGATACACAGTTTACAGGCGTGTAGAATGGATCACACTGATACACAGTTTACAGGGCGTGTAATAAGGATCACACTGATAACATTTACAGGGCGTGTAGATAATGGATCACCTGATATACAGTTTCAGGGCGTTTAGATAATGGATCACACTGATATACATTTACAGGGCGTGTAGATAAGGACCACACTGATACACGTTTACAGGGGCGTGTAGATATGGATCACACTGATATACAGTTTACTGGGTGTGTAATAATGGATCACACTGAACACAGTTTTACTGGGTGTGTAGTATATGGATCACCCTGATACACAGTTTAACAAGGGCGTGTAGATAATGGATCACACTGATACACACGTTTACAGGGCGTGTAGATAATGGATCACACTGAACACGTTTACTGGGTGTGTAGATAATGGATCACACTGATACAACAGTTACAGGGCGTGTAGATATGGATCACACTGATACACAGTTTACAGTGGCGTGTAGATATGGATCACACTGATACACTATTTACAGGGCGTGTAGATAATGGATCACACTGATACACAGTTTACAGGGCGTGTAGATAGGATCACACTGATACAGTTTACTGGGCGTGTAGATAAGGATCACACTGATACACGTTTACAGGGCGTGTAGATAATGGATCACCCTGATACACAGTTTACAGGTCGTGTAGATAATGGATCACACTGATACACAGTTAACAGGTCGTGTAGATAATGATCACCACTGATACACAGTTTACAGGGCGTGTAGATATGGATCACACTGATACACATTTTAGGGCGTGTAGATAATGGATCACACTGATACACAGTTTACAGGCGTGTAGATATTGGATCACACTGATACACAGTTTACAGGGCTGTGAGATAATTGGATCACACTGATACACATTTTCCAGGGGTGTAGATAATGGATCACACTGATACACAGTTTACAGGGCGTGTAGATTTGGATCACACTGATCACAGTTTACAGGGCGTGTAGATATTGGATCACACTGATACACAGTTTACTGGGCGTGTAGATATTGGATCACCTGATACACAGTTACAGGGCGTGTTATATAATGGATCACACTGAACACAGTTACAGGGCGTGTAGATATTGGATCACACTGTATACACAGTTTACAGGGCGTTAGATAATGGATCACACTGATACACCAGTTTACAGGGCGTGTAGATATTGGATCACACTGATACACGTTTACTGGGCGTGTAGATATTGGATCACACTGATCACAGTTTAAGGGCGTGTGATATTGGCACACTGATACACAGTTTATCAGGCTGTAGAATAATGGATCACACTGATACACAGTTTACAGGGCGTGTAGATTTGGATCACACTGAATACCAGTTTACAGGGCGTGTAGATAATGGATCACACTGATACACGTTTACAGGGGTGTAGATATTGGATCACACTGATCACAGTTTACAGGGCGTGTAGATTGGATCACACTGATACAACAGTTTACTGGGCGTGTAGATAATGGATCACACTGATACACAGTTTACAGGGCGTGTAGATAATGGATCACACTGATACACAGTTTACTGGGCGTGTAGATAATGGATCACACTGATCACAGTTTACAGGGCGTGTAGATAATGGATCACACTGATACACCGTTTACTGGGCGTGTAGATAATGGATCACACTGATAACAGTTTACAGGGCGTGTAGATAATGGATCACACTGATACACAGTTTACAGGGCGTGTAGATAATGGTCACCACTGATACATTAACCGTTAACTGGGCGTGTGATTAATGGATCACACTGATACACAGTTTACTGGGCGTGTAGATAATGGAATTACACTGATACACAGTTTACAGGGCGTGTGATAATGGATCCACTAATACACAGTTTCAGGGCGTGGATAATGGATCACAACTGATACACAGTTTACAGGGCGTGTAGATAATGGATCACACTGATACACATTTTACAGGGTGTGTAGATAATGGATCACACTGATACCCAGTTTACTGGGCGTGTAGATAATGGATCACACTGATACACAGTTTTACAGGGTGTGTAATAAGGATCACCTGTACACATTTACGGCGTGTAGATAATGGATCACACTGATACCCAGTTTTACTGGGCGTGTAGATATGATCACACTGATACCCAGTTTACTGGGCTTGGTAGATAATGGATCACACTGATATCATTTACAGGTGTGTAATAATGGATCACACGGATATACATTTTACTGGGGCGTGTAGATAAGGATCACACTGATACACAGTTTACGGGCGTGTAGATAATGGATCACAACTGATTACAGTTTACTGGGCTGTAGATAATGGATCACACTGATATACAGTTTACAGGGCGTGTAATAATGGATCACCGATACACAGTTTACAGGGGTGTAGATAATGGATCACACTGATATACAGTTTAACTGGGCGTGTAGATAATGGATCACACTGATACACAGTTTACGGGCTGTCGATAATGGATCCCACGGATACACAGTTTACAGGGGCGTGTAGATAAATGGATCACACTGATACACAGTTTTACAGGGTGTGTAAGATAATGAGATCACACCTGATACACAGTTTACAGGTCAGGCGTGTAGATAATGGATCACACTGATACCACAGTTTACTGGGCGTGTATATAATGGATCACACTGATATCACAGTTTACAGGGCGTGGTAGATAATGGATCACACTGATACACAGTTTAAGGGTGTGTAGATAAGGATCACACTGAATACACAGTTTTACGGTCGTGTAGATAAATGGATCCACACTGATACCAGTTTACAGGTGTGTAGATATGGATCACACTGATAACAGTTTACAGGCGTGAGATAATGGATCACACTGATCACACGTTTACAGGGTGTGTAGATAATGGATCACACTGATAACAGTTTTACAGGGTGTGTAGATAATGGATCACACTGATACACAGTTTACAGGGCTGTAAGATAATGGATCACCCTGATACACGTTTACAGGGCGTGTAGATAATGGATCACACTGATACACAGTTTACAGGCGTGTAGATAATGGATCACACTGATACACAGTTTACAGGGTGGTGTAGATAATGGATCACACATGATACACAGTTAACAGGGTGTGTAGATAATGGATCACACTGATACACATTTTTACAGGGCGTGTAGATAATGATCACACTGATATACAGTTTACAGGCGTGTAGATAATGGATCACACTGATACACAGTTTAAGGGTGTTAGATAATGGATCACACTGATACACGTTTACAGGGCGTGTGATAATGGATCACACTGATACAGTTTACAGGGCGTGTATATAATGGATCACACTGATATACAGTTTACAGGCGTGTAGATAATGGATCACACTGATACACAGTTTCTGGTTTGTAGATAATGGATCACACTGATACACAGATTTATGGCTGTTAGATATGGATCACACTGATACACTTTTAACAGGGCATGTAGATAATGGAATCAACTGATACACGTTTACAGGTTGTAGATAATGGATCACACTGATACAGTTTACAGGCGTGTGATAGGGATCACACTGATACACAGTTTACAGGGCGTGTAGATAATGGATCACACTGATACACAGTTTACAGGGCGTGTAGATAATGGATCACACTGATACACAGTTTACAGGGCGTGTATATAATGGATCACACTGATACACAGTTTACAGGGCGTGTAGATAATGGATCACACTGATACACATTTACGGCGTGTAGATAGGATCACACTGATACACAGTTACAGGGCGTTTAGATAATGGACACACTGTACACAGTTTACAGGGCGGTATAAATGGATCACACTGATACACAGTTTACCAGGTGCGTGTAGATAAGGGATCACACTATACACAGTTTAACATGGCGTGTAGATAATGGATCACACTGATACAACAGTTTTACAGGGCGTGTAGATAATGGATACACTGATACACATTACATGGGGTGTTGGTGTAGATAATGGATCACACTGATACACATTTTACAGGGCGTGTAGATAATGGATCACACTGATACACAGTTTACAGGCGTGTGATAATGGTCACACTGATACACAGTTTACGGCGTGTACATAATGATCACACTGATACACAGTTTACAGGGTGGTGTAGATAATGGATCACACTGATACACAGTTACATGGGCGTGTAGATAATGGATCACCTGATACACATTGTTACTGGTGCGTGTAGATAATGGATCACACTGATACACAGTTTCTAGGCGGTAATATGGATCACACTGATACCAGTTACTGGGCTGTTAGAATAAGGGATCACACTGATACACAGTTTAACTGGGGTGTAGATAATGGATCACACTGATCACACAGTTTACAGGGCGTGTAGATAATGGATCACACTGATAACAGTTTACAGGGCGTGTATATAATGGATCCACTGATACACAGTTGTACTCTGGTCGTGTAGATATGGCTCAACATTGATGATACAGTTACACGGCGTGGTAAAATGGATCACACTGATACCAGTTTACGGGTGTAGTAATGACACACGATCACAGTTTATGGCGTGTAATATGATCACACTGATACACTTTTACAGGAGTGTAGATAATGATCACACTGATACACAGTTTACTGGTCGTGTAGATAATGGAATCACACTGATTACATTTACAGGGCGTGTAGATAATGGATCACACTGATACACAGTTTTACAGGGCGTGTAGATAATGGATCACACGTGATCACAGTTTACTGGGTGTGTAGATAATGGACATTCACACTGATACACGTTTACAGGGCGTGTAGATAATGGATCACACTGATACACAGTTTACTGGTCGTGTAGATACTGGATCACACTATATACAGTTTACAGGGCTTGTAGATAATGGATCACACTGATACACAGTTTACAGGGCGTGTAGATATGGATCACACTGATACACAGTTTTACTGTGGTGTAGATAATGGATCACACTGATACACAGTTTACAGGCGTGTGATAATGGATCAACACTGATAACACATTAAGTGGTCGTGAATATGATCACACTGATAACAGTTACGGGGTGTAGATAGGGATCACACTGACACATTACAGGGCGTGTAGATAAGGATCCACTGATACACAGTTTACTGGTCGTGTAGATAGGATCACACTGATATACAGTTTACAGGGCGTGTAGATAATGGATCACACTGATACACATTGTTTACAGGCGTGTATGGATAATGGATCACACTGATAACACATTTACTGGTCCGTGTAGATAATGGTACACTGATACACAGTTTCTAGGGCGTGTGAGATAATGGATCACACTGATACACAGTTTACAGGGCGTGTAGATAATGATCACACTGATACACAGTTTACAGGCGTGTAGATAATGGATCAACACTGATACACAAGTTTTTGGTGTGTATATAATGGATCACACTGATACCAGTTACAGGGCGTGTAGATAATGGATCACACTGATACACAGTTTTACAGGGCGTGTAGATAATGGATCCACTGATACACAGTTACGGGTGTAGATATGGATCACGCTGATACACAGTTTCAGGGCGTGTAGATAAGGATCACACTGATACACAGTTACAGGCGTGTAGATATGGATCACACTGATACACATTTTAGGGTGTGTAGATATATCACACTGTACACAGTTTACAGGGCGTTTAATAATGATCACACTGATACCACAGTTTACAGGGTGTAGATAGGATCCACTGAATCACGTTACGGGTGTGTAGATAATGGATCACACTGATACACAGTTTACAGGGCGTGTAGATACATGGATCACACTGATACACAGTTTACAGGGCGTGTATAATGGATCACACTGATACACGTTTTACTGGGCGTGTAGATAATGGATCACACTGATACACAGTTTACGAGGGCTGTGTATAATGGATCACACTGATACACAGTTTACAGGGCTTGTATGATAATGAGTTACACTGATAACACAGTTTTACGGGCGTGTAGATAGGATCACACGATACCCATTTACAGGGCGTGTAATGAATTGATCCACACTGATACACAGTTTACAGGCGTGTAGATAATGGATCACACTGATACACAGTTTAACAGGGCGTGGAGATATTGGATCACACTGATACACAGTTTACTGGGTCGTGTAATTAATGGATCACACTGATACACAGTTTACGGGTGTGATAGGATCATGATCACATACGTGTAGACACAGTTTACAGGCGTGTAGATATGGGATCAACACTGATACACAGTTTTACAGGGCGTGTAATAATGGATCACACTGATACACACGTTTACATGGGCGTGTAGATAATGGATCACACTGATACCATTTACAGGGTGTAGTAATGGATCACACTGATACACTTTACAGGGTGTAGATAATGGATCACACTGATACACAGTTTACTGGCGTGTAGATAATGGATCACAACTGATACACAGTTTACAGGGCGTAGTAATGGATCACACTGATACACAGTTTACGGGCGTTTAATAATGGATTCACACTGATACACAGTTTACAGGGCTGTAGATACTGGATCACACTATACACAGTTTACAGTGGCATGTAGATAATGATCACACTGATACAACGTTTACAGGCATGTAGATAATGGATCACACTGTACACACAGTTTACAGGGCATGTAGATAATGGATCACACTGATACACAGTTTACAGGGCCATGTAGATAATGGATCACACTGATACACATTTTACAGGGCTGTAGATAGTGATCACACTGATACACAGTTTACATACAGGGCGTGTAATGGATCACACTGATATACAGTTTAAGGGTGTGTGATAATGGATCACACTGATACCCAGTTACAGGGCGTGTAGATAATGGATCACACTGATATACAGTTACGGCGTGTAGATATGGATCACACCCTGATCACACTTTTTACAGGGTGTGTAGATAATGGATCACACTGATACACAGTTTACGGGCGTGTAGATAATGGATCACACTGATACACAGTTTACAGGTGTGTAGATAATGGATCACCTGATACACAGTTTACAGGGTGTTGTAGATAATGGATCACACTGATACACAGTTTACAGGGAGTGTATATAATGTGATTACACTGAACACAGTTTACAGGGCGTGTAGATAATGATCAACTGATACACCTTGTACAGGGCGTGTAGATAATGGATCACACGATACACAATTTACAGGCGTGTAGATAATGGACACACCGATACACAGTTTACAGGGCGTGTAGATATGGATCACACTGATCACATTACACTGTGGCGTGTAATAATGGATCACACTGATACACGGTTTACAGGCTGTAGATAATGGATCACCTGATACACAGTTTACAGGGCATGTAGATAATGGATCACACTGATACACAGTTACAGGGCATTTAGATAATGGATCACACTGATACACGTTTACAAGGGCGTTTAGATAACGGGATCACAATGATACTAACAGTTTACAGGGTGTGTAGATAATGGATCACACTGTATCACAGTTTACAGGGTGTGTAGATAATGGATTCCCGATACACAGTTTACAGGGGTGTAGATAATGGATCACAACTGATACACAGTTTACAGGGTGTGTAATAATGGATCACACTGATACACGTTTACAAAGGGTGTGTAGATAATGGATCACACTGACACAGTTTACAGGGGTGTAGATAGGATTACAACTGATACACCGTTACAGGGCGTGTAGTATGATCACATGATACCACAAACAGTTTACAGGGCGTGTAGATAATGGATCAACACCGATACAGTTTACAGGGCGTGTAGATAATGGATCACAGATACACAGTTTCACTGCTGTAATAATGATCACACTGATATACGTTTACTGGGCGTGTATTATGGATCACACTGATATACAGTTTACAGGGCATGTAGATAATGGATCACATGATCCACATTTACAGGCGTGTAGATAATGGATCACCTGATAACAGTTTACTGGCGTGTATATAATGGATCACATGCTCTAACAGTTTTACAGGGCGTGTAGATAATGGATCCACTGATACACAGTTTACAGGGCGTGTACATAATATGGATCACACTGATACACAGTTTACAGGGCGTGGTATTAATGTATCACCCTGATACACAGTTTACAGGGCGTGTAGATATGGATCACACTGATGCACAGTTTTTGGGCGTGTAGATATGGATCACATGAGTTGCTAATACTT
>JAACNH010000317.1:162835-260908 GCA_019447015.1 Hymenochirus boettgeri
TGTAGATAATGGATCACACTGATACACCGTTTACTGGGCATGTAGATAATGGATCACAATGATACACCATTTACAGGGCGTGTAGATAATGGATCACACTGATACACCGTTTACAGGGCGTGTAGATAATGGATCACTCTGATACAGTTTACAGGGCACGTAGATAATTGATCACACTGATACACAGTTTACAGGGCATGTAGATAATGGATCACACTGCTACACAGTTTACAGGGTGTGTAGATAATGGATCACACAGTTTACAGGGCGTGTAGATAATGGATCACACAGTTTACAGGGCGTGAAGATAATGGATCACACCGATACACAGTTTACAGGGCATGTATATAATGGATCACACTGATACACAGTTTACAGGGCTTGTAGATAATGGATCACACTGATACACAGTTTACAGGGTGTGTAGATAATGGATCACACTGATACACAGTTTACTGGGCGTGTAGATAATGGATCACATAGTTTACTGGGCGTGTAGATAATGGATCCCACTGTATACACAGTTGACGAGGGTGTCTAGATAATGGATCACACTGATACACAGTTTACAGGGTGTGGTAGATATGGATCACACTGATATACAGTTTTACTGGGCGTTGTAGATAATGGATCACACTGTACATTTACAACAGGGCGTGTAGTATTGATCACACTGATATACAGTTACAGGGCGTGTAGATAATGGATCACACTGATACACAAACAGTTTAACTATACGGGTGTTAGATATGGATCACACTGATACAAGTTTACTGGCTGGTATTATGGATCACACTGATATCAGTTTACAGGGGCGTGTAGATAATGGATCACACTGGATACACAGTTCTCAGGGCGTGTAGATAATGGATCACACTGATACACAGTTTTACAGGGCTGTAGATAATGGATCACACTGTATACCGTTTACGGGCGTGTAGATAATGGATCACACTGATACACATTTACAGGGGTGTAGATATGGATCACCTGTACATAGTTTCTGGCGTGTAGATAATGGATCACACTGTACACAGTTTACAGGTGTGTAGATAAGATCACACTGATACCATTTACAGGGCGTGTAGATAATGGATCACACTGATACACAGTTTACTGGGCGTGTAGATAATGGATCACACTGATACACAGTTTACTGGGCGTGTAGATAATGGATCACACTGATACACAGTTTACAGGGCGTGTAGATAATGGATCACACTGATACCAGCTTTACAGTGTGTAGATAATGGATCACACTGATATAACAGTTTACAGGTGGTGATATAATGGATCACACTGATACACGGTTACAGGGTGTGTAGATAATGGATACACTGATACACAGTTTACAGGCATGTAATAATGATCACACTGATCACAGTTTACTGACAGGGTGTGTAGATAAATTGGATCACACTGATACACAGTTTACTGGGCGTGTAGATAATGGATCACATAGTTTACAGGGCGTGTAGATAATGGATCACACTGATACAGTTTATTGGGCGTGTAGATAATGGATCACACTGTATACAGTTTACTGGGCGTGTAGATAATGATCACACTGATACACGTTTTACTGGCGTGTAGAATAATGGATCACACTGATAATACAGTTTACAGGTGTGTAGATAATGGATCACACTGATACACAGTTTACAGGGTGTGTAGATATGGATCACACGGATATACTTTTACTGGGCGTGTAGATAATGGATCACACTGATACACAGTTTACAGGGCGTGTAGATAATGGATCACACTGATATACAGTTTACAGGGCGTGTAGATAATGGATCACACTGATACACAGTTTACAGGGTGTGTAGATATTGGATCACACTGATACATAGTTTACTGGGCGTGTAGATAATGGATCACACTGATACACAGTTTACAGGGCGTGTAATATGGATCACACTGAACACAGTTTACAGGGCGTGTAGATAATGGATCACACTGATACACAGTTTACAGGGCGTGTAGATAATGGATCACACTGATAACAGTTTTACTGGGCGTGTAGATAATGGATCACACGAATACACCATTTTACAGGGGTGTAGATTATTGGATCACACTGATCACAATAGTTATACTGGGCGTGTAGATAATGGATCACACTGATACACACGTTTACTGGGCGTGTAGATAATGGATCACACTGATACACAGTTTACTGGCGGTGTAGATAATGGATCACACTGATACACAGTTTACAGGCGTGTAGATAATGGATCACACTGATACACAGTTTACAGGGCAGGTGATAATGGATCACACTGATACACAGTTTACGGGCGTGTAGTTGGATCACCTGTACCAGTTTACGGGGTTAGATAATGGATCACACTGATACACAGTTTACGGGCGTGTAATATGGATCACACTGATACACAGTTTACAGGCGTGTAAGATAATGGATCACACTGATACACAGTTTACAGGGCGTGTAGATAATGGATCACACTGATACACGTTTAAACAGGCGTGTAGATAATGGATCACACTGATACACAGTTTACTGGGCGTGTAGATAATGGATCACACTGATATACATTTTACAGGGCGTGTTAGATAATGGATCACACTGATACACAGTTTACGGGGCGTGTAGTATGATCACACTGATATACAGTTTACAGGGCGTGTAGATAATTGGATCACACTGATAACAGTTTACAGACGTGTAGATAATGGACACCTGATACACAGTTTACAGGGCGTGTAGATAATGGATCACACTGATACACATTTACAGACGTGTAATAATGGATCACACTGATACACAGTTTACAGGGACGTGTAATAATGGATCACACTGATACCGTACATGTTACAGCGTGTAGATAATGGATCACACTGATACACCGTTTACAGGGCATGTAGATAATGGATCACACTGATAAACAGTTTCAGGGCGTGTAGATAATGGATCCACACTGATATACAGTTTACAGGGCGTGTTAGTAATGGATCACAACTGATACACAGTTTACTGGGCGTGTAGATAATGGATCACACTGATATACAGTTTACAGGGCGTGTAGATAATGGATCACACTGATACACAGTTTACAGGAGCTGTGTAGATAATGGATCACCTGATACACAGTTTACTGGGCGTGTAGATAATGGATCACACTGATACACAGTTTACAGGTGTGTAGATAATGGATCACACTGATACCCCGTTACAGGGTGTAGATTGTGGATCACACTGATACACAGTTTTACAGGGCGTGTAGATATTGGATCACACTGATACAACAGTTTACAGGGGTGTAGATAATGGATCACACTGATATACATTTACAGGGCGTGTAGATAATGGATCACACGTATACAGTTTACAGGCGTGTAGATAATGGATCACACTGATATAAGTTACAGGGCGTGTAGATAATGGATCACACTGATCTACAGTTTACTCGAGGCTGTAGATATTGATCACACTGATACTAGTTTACAGGGCGTGTAGATAATGGATCACACTGATACACAGTTTACAGGGTGTGTAATATTGGATCACACTGATACACAGTTTTACAGGGCATTAGATATTGGATCACACTGATACACATTTTACAGGGCGTGTAATATAGTATACACTGATACACATTTTACAGGGGGTGTAGATAATGGATCACACTGATACACAGTTTACAGGGCGTGTAGATAATGGATCACACTGATACACAGTTTTACAGGGCGTGTAGATAATGGATCACACACTGATACACAGTTTACGGTCTGTAGATAATGGATCACACTGAATACACATTTCAGGGTTGTAGATAATGGATCACACTGATACACAGTTTACTGGTCGTGTAGATAATGGATCACACTGATACCAGTTTACTGGTCGTGTAGATAATGGTCACACTGATACACATTTACGGCTGTAGATAATGGATTACACTGATACACAGTTTACAGGGCGTGTAGATAATGGATCACACTGATACACAGTTTACAGGGCGTGTAGATAATGGATCACACCGATACACAGTTTACAGGGCGTGTAGATAATGATCACACTGATACACAGTTTTACAGGCGTGTAATAATGGATCACTGATACACAGTTTAGGCGTGTAGATAATGATCACACTGATACACAGTTTACAGGGCGTGTAGATATGGATCACACTGATACAAACAACACGTTTACGGGCGTGTAGATAATGGATCACACTGATACACAGTTTACAGGGCGTGTAGATAATGGATCACACTGATACACAGTTTACAGGGCATGTAGATAATGGATCACACTGATACACAGTTTACAGGGCATGTAGATATTGGATCACACGATACACAGTTTACAGGGCGTGTAGATAATGGATCACACTGATACACAGTTTACAGGGCATGTAGATAATGGATCACACTGATCACAGTTTACAGGGCATGTAATATTGGATCACCCTGATACATCATTACAGGGTGTGTAGATAATGGATCACACTGATCACAGTTTACAGGGCGTGTAGATATATGGATCACACTGATACACCGTTTACTGGTCGTGTAATAATGGATCACACTGATACACAGTTTACAGGGCGTGTAGATAATGGATCACACTGATACACAGTTTACAGGCATGTGATAATGGATCACACTGATACACATTTTACAGGCATGTAGATATGGATCACACGTACACAGTTTACAGGCGTGTAGATAATGGATCACACTGATACACAGTTACAGGGCGTGTAGATAATGGATCACACTGATACACAGTTTACAGGGCATGTAGATATTGATCACACTGATACACAGTTTAGGGCTGTAGATATTGGATCACACTGATACACAGTTTACAGGGCATGTAGATATTGGATCACACTGATACACAGTTTACAGGGCGTGTAGATAATGGATCACACTGATACACAGTTTACAGGGCGTGTAGATAATGGATCACATAGTTTACAGGGCATGTAGATAATGGATCACACTGATACACAGTTTACAGGGCGTGTAGATAATGGATCACACTGATACACATTTTACAGGTGTGTAGATAATGGATCACACTGATACACAGTTTACAGGGCATGTAGATATTGGATCACACTGATACAGTTTACAGGCGTGTAGATAGTGGGATCACACTGATCACACAGTTTACAGGCGTGTAGATAATGGATCACACTGATACCAGTTTACAGGGCGTGTAGATATGGATCACACTGATACACAGTTTACAGGCGTGTAGATAATGGATCACACTGATACACAGTTTTACAGGGCGTGTAGATAATGGATCACACTGATACACATTTTACAGGTCGTGTGATAATGGATCACACTGATCCACAGTTTACAGGGCGTGTAGATAATGGATCACACTGATACACAGTTTACAGGGCTGTGTAGATAATGGATCACACTGATCAACACAGTTTACAGGGCGTGTAGATATGGATCACACTGATACACAGTTTACGGGGTGTAGATAATGGATCCACACTGATACACAGTTTACAGGGCGTGTAGATAATGGATCACACTGATACACAGTTTTACAGGGCGTGTAGATAATGGATCACACTGATACACATTTTACAGGGCGTGTAAATATGGATCACACTGATCACAGTTTACAGGGCGTGGTATAATGGATCACACTGATACAAACGTTTACAGGCTGTAGATAATGGATCACACTGATAAACAGTTTTACTGGGCGTGTAGATAATGGATCACACTGATACCACAGTTTACAGGCGTGTAGATAAGGATCACACTGATACAGTTCAGGTCGTGTAGATAATGGATCACACTGATACACAGTTTACAGGGCGTGTAGATATGGATCACACTGACACAGTTTACGGGCGTGTAGATAAGGATCACACCTGATAACATTTACAGGCTGTATATTGGGATCACCGATACACGTTTACGCGTGTAGATAATGGATCACACTGATACACAGTTTACGGGGTTTAGATAATGGATCACACTGATACACCAGTTTACAGGGTGTGTAGAATGGATCACACTGAGACACATTTACAGGGGTGTAGATATTGGATCACACTGATACACAGTTTACAGGGGCGTGTAGATATGGATCACACTGATCACAGTTTATACAGGGTGTAGATAATGGATCACACTGATATACAGTTTACAGGGCGTGTAGATAATGGATCACCTGATATACAGTTTTCCAGGGCGTGTAGATATGGATCACACTGTATACAGTTTACAGGGCGTGTAGATAATGGATCACATGATATACAGTTTTTACAGGGCGTTAATAATGGATCACACTGATACAAGTTTACAGGGCGTGTAGATAATGGATCACACTGATCACAGTTTACAGTGGTGTAGATATTGGATCACACTGATACACAGTTTACAGGGCTGTAGATATGGATCACACTGATACACAGTTTACAGGGCATGTAGATAATGGATCACACTGATACCAGTTACAGGGCGTGTAGATAATGGATCACACTGATACACAGTTTACAGGGCGTGTAGATAATGGATCACATTGATACACAGTTTACAGGGCGTGTAGATATGGATCACACGATACACAGTTTACAGGGCGTGTATAATGGATCACACTGATACACAGTTTATGGCGTGTAGATAATGGATCACACTGATACACAAGTTTACGGTCGTGTAGATAATGGATCACAACTGATACACAGTTTACAGGCGTGTAGATAATGGATCACACTGATACACAGTTTACTGTCGTGTAGATATGGATCACACTGATACACATTTTACTAGGTCGTGTAGATAATGGATCACACTGATACACAGTTTACAGGGCGTGTAGATAATGGATCACACTGATACACAGTTTACGGGCTGTAGATAATGGATCACACCGTCACGTTTACAGGCGTGTAGATATGGATCACACGATACCAGTTTACAGGGCGTGTAGATAATGGATCACCACTGATACACAGTTTACAGGGCGTGTAGATAATGGATCACACTGATACACAGTTTACAGGGCGTGTAGATAATGGATCACACTGATACACAGTTTACGGGCGTGTAGATAATGGATCACACTGATACACAGTTTACAGGGCGTGTAGATAATGGATCACACTGATACACAGTTTACAGGGCTGTAGATAATGGATCACACTGATACACAGTTTACAGGGCATGTAGATATTGGATCACACTGATACACAGTTTACAGGGCGTGTAGATATTGGATCACACTGATACACAGTTTACAGGGCATGTAGATATTGGATCACACTGATACACAGTTTACAGGGCATGTAATATTGGATCACACTGATACACAGTTTACAGGGTGGTAGATAATGGATCACACTGATACACAGTTTTACAGGGTCGTGTAGATAATGGATCACACTGATACAACGTTAACTGGGCGTGTAGATAATGGATCACACTGATACACGTTTACAGGGCGTGTAGATAATGGATCACACTGATACACAGTTTACAGGGCATGTAGATAATGGATCACACTGATACACCGTTTACAGGGCATGTAGATAATGGATCACACTGATACACAGTTTACAGGGCGTGTAGATAATGGATCACACTGATACACAGTTTACAGGGCGTGTAGATAATGGATCACACTGATACACAGTTTACGGGCGTGTAGATATTGGTCACACTGATACACAGTTTACAGGGTTGTAGATAATGGATCACACTGATACGGTTTACAGGGCATGTAGATAATGGATCACACTGATACACAGTTTACAGGGCATGTAGATATTGGATCACACTGATACACAGTTTACAGGGCGTGTAGATAATGGATCACACTGATACACAGTTTACAGGGTGTGTAGATAATGGATCACACTGATACACAGTTTACAGGGCATGGTAGATAATGGATCACACTGATACACAGTTTACAGGGCGTGTAGATAATGGATCACACGATACACAGTTTCAGGCGTGTAATAATGGATCACACTGATCCACAGTTTACAGGGCGTGTAGATAATGGATCACACTGATACACAGTTTACCAGGCGTGTAGAATTGGATCACACGATACACGTTTACAGGCGTGTAGATATTGGATCACACTGATACACATTTTTACAGGGCGTTTAGATAATGGATCACACTGATACACATACAGTTTACAGGGCGTGTAGTATATGGATCACACTGATACACAGTTTACGGGCTGTAGATATTGGATCACACTGATACACAGTTTACAATGGCGTTAGATATTATGGATCACACTGATACACAGTTTACAGGGCGTTGTAGATAAGGATCACACTGATACACAGTTTTACAGGGCGTGTAGATAATGGATCACACTGATACACAGTTTTACAGTCGTGTAGATAATGGATCACACTGATACCCAGTTTACAGGGCGTGTAGATAATGGATCACACTGATACACAGTTTACAGTGTGTAGATAATGGATCACACTGATACACATTTTACAGGGTGTGTAGATAATGGATCACACTGATACACAGTTTACAGGGCGTGTAGATAATGGATCACACTGATACACGTTTACAGGTCTTGTAGATAATGGATCACACTGATCACATTTACAGGGTGTGTAATAATGGATCACACTGATACACAGTTTACAGGGCGTGTAGATATGGATCACACTGATACCACAGTTTACAGGTCGTGTAGATATATGGATCACACTGATACACATTTACGTGTGTAGATAATGGATCACTGATCACACGTTTACAGGTGCTTTCTATATGGATCACACTGATACACAGTTTACAGGGCGTGTAGATAATGGATCACACTGATACACAGTTTACAGGGCGTGTAGATAATGGATCACACTGATACACAGTTTACGGTGTGGTAGATAATGGATCACACACTGATACACCTTTTAACAGGCGTGTAGATAATGGATACACTGATACACAGTTTACAGGCGTGTAGAATGGATCACACTGATACACAGTTTTAAGGGCGTGTAATAAGGATCACACTGATATACAGTTTACAGGGCGTGGTAGATAATGGATCACACTGATATCACAGTTTAGGGCGTGTGTAGATAATGGATCACACTGATAACATTTTACAGGGCGTGTAGATAATGGACACAACTGATACACGTTTACAGGGCGTGTAGATAATGGATCACACTGATATACAGTTTACTGGGTGTGTAATAATGGATCACACTGATACACAGTTTACTGGGGTGTAGTAATGGATCACCTGATACACAGTTTAACATGGGCGTGTAGATAATGGATCACACTGATACACAGTTTACAGGGCGTGTAGATAAGGATCACACTGAACACAGTTTACGGGTGTGTAGATAATGGATCACACTGATACAACAGTTACAGGGCGTGTAGATATGGATCACACTGTACACATTTACGGGCGTGTAGATATGGATCACACTGATACACAGTTTACAGGGCGTGTAGATAATGATCACACTGATACACAGTTTACAGGGCGTGTAGATAATGGATCACACTGATACAGTTTACTTAGGGCGTGTAGATAATGGATCACACTGATACACAGTTTACAGGGCGTGTAGATAATGGATCACACTGATACACAGTTTACAGGTCGTGTAGATAATGGATCACACTGATACACAGTTCTACAGGTCGTTGTAGATAATGTATCACCACTGATACACAGTTTACAGGGCGTGTAGATATGGATCACACTGATACACATTTTCAGGGCGTGTAGATATGGATCACACTGATACACATTTACAGGCAGTGTAGATATTGGATCACACTGATACACAGTTTACGGGCTGTGAGAATTGGATCACACTGATACACGTTTCACAGGGCGTGTAGATATGGATCACACTGATACACAGTTTACAGGGCGTGTTAGATTTGGATCACACTGATCCACAAGTTTACAGGGCGTGTAGATATTGGATCACACTGATACACAGTTTACTGGGGCGTGTAGATATTGGATCACACTGATACACAGTTAACAGGGCGTGTTAATAATGTGATCACACTGAACACAGTTACAGGGCGTGTAGATATTGGATCACAACTGTATACACAGTTTACCAGGGCGTTAGATAATGGATCACACTGATACACAGTTTACAGGGCGTGTAGATATTGGATCACACTGATACACAGTTTACTGGGCGTGTAGATATTGGATCACACTGATCCACAGTTTACAGGTGCGTGTAGATATTGGCACACTGATACACAGTTTATCAGGCGTGTAGAATAATGGATCACACTGATACACAGTTTACAGGGCGTGTAGATTTGGATCACACTGATACCAGTTTACAGGGCGTGTAGATAATGGATCACACTGATCACGTTTACAGGGGTGTAGATATTGGATCACACTGATCACAGTTTACAGGGCGTGTAGATATTGGATCACCACTGATACACACTTTACTGGGCGTGTGATATTGGATCACACGGATACACAGTTTACAGGGCGTGAGATAATGGGATCACACTGATAACAGTTTACTGGGCGTGTGATAATGGATCACACTGATACACAGTTTACAGGGCGTGTAGATAATGGATCACACTGATAAACCGTTCTGGGCTTGTAGATAATGGATCACACTGATAACATGTTTACAGGGCGTGTAGATAATGGATCACACGATACACAGTTTACAGGGCGTGTAGATATGTACCACTGATACTCCGTTCTGGGCGTGTGATAATGGATCACACTGATACACAGTTTACTGGGCGTGTAGATAATGGGAATTACACTGATACACACGTTTACAGGGCGTTGTGATAATGGATCCACTAGATACACAGTTTAGGGCGTGGATAATGGATCACAACTGATACACAGTTTACAGGGCGTGTAGATAATGGATCACACTGATACACGTTTACAGGGGTGTAATAATGGATCACACTGATACCCAGTTTACTGGGCGTGTAGATAATGGATCCACTGATACACAGTTTACAGGGTGTGTAGATAATGGATCACACTGATAACAGTTTACAGGGCGTGTAGATAATGGATCACACTGATACCACAGTTTACAGGGCGTGTAGATAATGATCACACTGATACCCAGTTTACTGGCTGTGTAGATAATGGATCACACTGATATCAGTTTACAGGGTGTGTAGATAATGGATCACACGATATACATTTTACTGGGGCGTGTAGATAATGGATCACACTGATACACAGTTTACTGGGCGTGTAGATAATGGATCACAACTGATTACAGTTTACTGGGCTGTAGATAATGGATCACACTGATATACAGTTTACAGGCGTTGTAATAATGGATCACCGATACACAGTTTACAGGGTGTGTAGATAATGGATCACACTGATATACAGTTTAACTGGGCGTGTAGATAATGGATCACACTGATACACAGTTTACGGGCTGTCGATAATGGATCCCACGGATACACAGTTTACAGGGCGTGTAGATAATGGATCACACTGATACAACAGTTTTACAGGGTGTGTAAGATAATGGATCACACTGATACACAGTTTACAGGCAGGCGTGTAGATAATGGATCACACTGATACCCAGTTTACTGGGCGTGTATATAATGGATCACACTGATATCACAGTTTACAGGGCGTGGTAGATATGGATCACACTGATACACAGTTTCAAGGGTGTGTAGATAATGGATCACACTGAATACAACAGTATTTACAGAGGTCGTGTAGATAATGGATCACACACTGATACACAGTTTACAGGTGTGTAGATATGGATCACACTGATAACAGTTTACAGGCGTGTAGATAATGGATCACACTGATCCACGTTTACAGGGTGTGTAGATAATGGATCACACTGATAAACAGTTTTACAGGGTGTGTAGATAATGGATCACACTGATACACAGTTTACAGGGCTGTAAGATAATGGATCACCCTGATACACGTTTACAGGGCGTGTAGATAATGGATCACACTGATACACAGTTTACAGGCGTGTAGTATATGGATCACACTGATACACAGTTTACAGGGTGGTGTAGATAATGGATCACCTGATACACAGTTACAGGGTGTGTAGATAATGGATCACACTGATACACATTTTTACAGGGCGTGTAATAATGATCACACTGATATACAGTTTACAGGCGTGTAGATAATGGATCACACTGATACACAGTTTCAAGGGTGTGTAGATAATGGATCACACTGATACACACAGTTTACAGGGCGTGTGATAATGGATCACACTGAATACAGTTTACAGGGCGTGTATATTAATGGATCACACTGATATACAGTTTACAGGCGTGTAGATAATGGATCACACTGATACACAGTTTCTGGGTTTGTAGATAATGGATCACACTGATACACAGTTTATGGGCATGTAGATAATGGATCACACTGATACACTTTTAACAGGCATGTATGATAATGGATCAACTGATACACGTTTACAGGCGTAGATAATGGATCACACTGATACAGTTTACAGGGCGTGTAGATAGGGATCACACTGATACACAGTTTACACAGGGCGTGTAGATAATGGATCACACTGATACACAGTTTACAGGGCGTGTAGATTGGATCACACTGATACACAGTTTACAGGCGTGTAGTATAATGGATCACACTGATACACCAGTTTAACAGGGCGTGTAGATAATGGATCACACTGATACACACTTTACAGGGCGTGTAGATATGGATCACACTGATACAACAGTTACAGGGCGTTAGATAATGGATCCCTGATACACGTTTACAGGGCGGTAATAATGGATCACACTGATACACAGTTTCCAGGCGTGTAGATAAGGGATCACACTATACACAGTTTAACAGGCGTGTAGATAATGGATCACACTGATACAACAGTTTTACAGGGAGTGTAGATAATGGATCACACTGATACACATTTTACAGGGGGGGTGTAGATAATGGATCACACTGATACACAGTTTTACAGGGCGTGTAGATAATGGATCACACTGATACACAGTTTACAGGGTGTGATAATGGTCACACTGATACACAGTTTACAGGCGTGTATATAATGATCACACTGATACACAGTTTACAGGGTGGTGTAGATAATGGATCACACTGATACACAGTTTTACAGGGCTGTAGATAATGGATCACCTGATACACTTAGTGTATGGGCAGTAGTAGATAATGGATCACACTGATACACAGTTTCTACGGCGTGTAATATGGATCACACTGATACCAGTTACGGGCAGTGTAGAAGTAAGGGATTACACTGATACACAGTTTAACTGGGCGTGTAGATAATGGATGCACACTGATCACACAGTTTACAGGGCGTGTAGATAATGGATCACACATATACAGTTTACAGGGCGTGTATATAATGGATCACACTGATATACAGTTTACATCTGGTGTGTAGATAATGGTCACATCTGAATACAGTTACAGGGCGGGTATATAATGGATCACACAACACTGATACCACATTTTACGGTGTGTAGATAATGATCACACTGATCCACAGTTTACTGGATCGTGAAGATATGTATCACACTGATACACAGTTTTACAGGCGTGTAGATAATGGATCACACTGATACACAGTTTACTGGTGTGTAGATAATGGATCACACTGATTACATTTTACAGGGCTTGTAGATAATGGATCACACTGATACATTTTAACAGGGCGTGTAAGATAAGGATCACACGATACACAGTTTACTGGGTGTGTAGATAATGGAATTCACACTGATACACGTTTACAGGCGTGTAGATAATGGATCACACTGATACACAGTTTCAATGGTCGTGTAGATATGGATCACACTATATACAGTTTACAGGGCTTGTAGATAATGGATCACACTGATACACAGTTTACAGGGCGTGTAAGATAATGGATCACACTGATACACAGTTTTACTGTCAGGGTGAGATAATGGATCACACTGATACACAGTTTACAGGCGTTGTTCGATAATGGATCAACACTGATACACATTTCAGTGGATATGGATACCCGTGTTAATGACATGATCACACTGATAACAGTTTACAGGGCGTGTAGATGGGATCACCTGAAACAGGTTTACAGGGCGTGTAGATAATGGACTCACACTGATACACAGTTTACTGGTCGTGTAGATAATGGATCACACTGATAATACAGTTTACAGGGCGTGTATATAATGGATCACACTGATACACATTGTTACAGGCGTGTAATAATGGATCACACTGATACACAGTTTACTGGTCGTGTAGATAATGGTCTACACTGATACACAGTTTACAGGGCGTGTAGATAATGGATCACACTGATACACCGTTTACAGGGCGTGTAGATAATGATCACACTGATCACAGTTTACAGGGTCGTGTAGATAATGGATCACATGATACACAAGTTTCGGGTGTATATAATGGATCACACTGATACACAGTTTTACAGGGCGTGTAATAATGGATCACACTGATACACAGTTTTACTAGGGGTGTAGATAATGGATCCACTGACAACACAGTTTACGGGTGTAGATAATGGATCACACTGATACACAGTTTCAAGGGCGTGTAGATAATGGATTCACACTGATACACAGTTACAGGGCGTGTAGATATTGGATCACACTGATACACAGTTTACAGGGCATGTAGATAATGGATCACACTGATACACAGTTTACAGGGCATGTAGATAATGGATCGCACAGTTTACAGGGCGTGTAGATAATGGATCACACTGATACACAGGTTACAGGGTGTGTAGATAATGGATCACACTGATACACAGTTTACAGGGCGTGTATACAATGGATCACACTGATACACAGTTTACATGGCGTGTATACAATGGATCACACTGATACACAGTTTACAGGGTGTGTAGATAATGGATCACACTGATACACAGGTTACAGGGCGTGTAGATAATGGATCACACTGATACACAGTTTACAGGGTGTGTAGATATGGATCCCACCTGATACCAGTTTAAGGGCTGTGTAGATAATGGATCACCTGATACACAGTTTACGGGCGTGTAGATAATGGATCACACGAACACAGTTTACAGGGTGTAATAATGGATCACACTGATACACAGTTTACAGGGCGTGTAGATATGGATCACACTGATACACAGTTTACAGGGTGTAGATAATGGATCACACTGATACACAGTTTACAGGGCGTGTAGATAATGGATCACACTGATACACAGTTTACAGGGCGTGTAGATAATGGATCACACTGATACACAGTTTACAGGGCGTGTAGATAATTGATCACACTGATACACATTTTCACAGGGCGTGTAGATAATGGATCACACTGATACACAGTTTACAGGGCGTGTAGATAATGGATCACACTGATACACAGTTTACAGGGCGTGTAGATAATGGATCACACTGATACACAGTTTACAGGCGTGTAGATAATGGATCACACTGATACACAGTTTACAGGGCGTGTAGATAATGGATCACACTGATACACATTTACAGGCGTGTAGATAATGGATCACACTGATACACAGTTTACAGGGCGTGTAGATAATGGATCACACTGATACACAGTTAACAGGGCGTGGTAGATAATGGATCACACTGATACACAGTTTTTACAGTAGCGTGTAGATAATGGATCACACTGATACACAGTTTACAGGCTGTAGATATAGGATCACACTGATACACAGTTTACAGGCGTGTTAGATAGGATCACACTGATAACAGTTTACAGGCGTGTAGATAATGGATCACACTGATACACACATTTTACAGGGCGTGTAGATATTGGATCACACTGATACACAGTTTACATGGCGTGTAGATATGATCACACTGATACACATTTTACAGGGCGTGTGATAATGGATCACACTGATACACAGTTTACAGGGTGTGTAGATAATGGATCACACTGATACACAGTTCATACAGGGCGTGTAGATATGGATCACACTGATACACAGTTTACAGGGCTTGTAGATAATGGATCACACTGATACACAGTTTACAGGGCGTGTAGATAATGGATCACACGATACACAGTTACAGGGGTGTAGATAATGGATCACACGGATACACAGTTTACAGGCGTGTAGATAATGGATCACACTGATACACAGTTTACAGGGCGTGTAGATAATGGATCACACTGATACACAGTTTTACAGGGCTGTGTAGATAATGGATCACACTGATACACAGTTTACAGGGCGTGTAGATAATGGATCACATCTGATAAGATACATACTCTGTGGCTAGGTTTTCGGGTATCAACATCACATGTTCACAGTCATCAGCTAAAGGGATGACATAGAATTTATCATTTATATCATATATAGATACCCACTATCCCGTGCTTGGTATTACAACCGATAGCGTGAATGTAAGGGTAGGATCCTACTCACTTCATATATAGATATATAGAATACCATTCCATAGTAACTCGTGACTGGATTACCGGATAGGTAGGATGTAAGGGTATATGATTTTTACTCAATATACCATTAGATTACATATAGACACATTCACTGGGGATAAGAATACTAGTGGCTCGGTTACCAAAGGATACGTGTATGTGTATGTTAAGGACACGATTTGGTATCCTACTATCAGATTATCAAGATATCAACGACTACTGTGCGGGATTACCGCATACGGCGTAATGATGTAAGGTGTCAGATCCTATCTATATAGACCTATAAAGATCCCCATATACGGCGTGCCAAACTCACTGAGACCTCATCCCACGAATAGGTACAGGATGGAAGGGTAGATTTATCAATTAGATATATAGGCCATCAATATACGGTGCAGCGTTACCGGAGTAGGTCCTCAGGATGTAGGTGAATTTATCATATATAATACTAGAATATCAATAACTTCACACTTGGGGAATTATCACCTGTGTCACTGGTTTAACCCGGATAGTAGGTGAATGTAAAGTGAGATCCTATCATACCTATAGATAGAAAATATAACCCACAGTAATTCACTGCAGACTAGTGTCTAGGGGCTACGCCGATAGTAGGCAACCACATGAAGGGTAGATTTAAATCATCGGTAGCTAAATCCTAATTTTATTAAACCAGGGGCCCCATAATACCTGAGCTGCTTACTCGGAATACGGTAGGCTTAAGGGTAGATTTATCATAAATACTATGAGTAATGTAGACACATACTTCAACTACATACTGTGCTGAGTACCGGATAGGTAGATTTAAGGGTAGATTCTCTCATCATATAATAGATATCTAGATATCATATACTCGTGCATGGTTACCTGCATAGGTAGGCACCTGCCTACGCGGTAATTATACCACTATAATATATATGAGTACCTACCATGTATTATCACTCCAGTCTAGAGCTTTACCAACCATGTGGATAGGTTACATGAAATGTGTAAGCGGTCACGAGTGATCATACATAAATGTAACTAGTCACCATAGATATATAGATAATCAATATACTGTGCTGGTTACCGGATAGGTGACTAGTAAGGTAATTTATCATATATAGATATAAGATCATATACTGTGCTGGTTACCGGAGAGGTAGGATGTAGGGTAGATTTATCATATATAGATATATAGATACCATATACTGTGCTGGTTACCGGAAGGTGGATGTAGGGGAGATTTATCATATATAGATAAATATACCCTATACTGTGCTGGTTACCGGATATGGTAGGATGTAGGGTAGATTTATTATATATAGAATATAGATATCCATATACTGTGCTGGTTACCGGATGGTGATTTAAGGGTAGATTTATCATATATAGTACCATATACTGTGCGGGTTACGGATAGGTAGGATGTAAGGTTAGATATCATATTAGATATATAGATACCAATATACTTCTGGTTACCGATAGGTAGGATGTAAGGGTAGATTTATCAATAAGATATGTAATACCATATACTGTGTCTGGTTACCGGATAGTAGGATGTAAGGTAGATTTTATCATATATAGATATATAGATACCATATACGTGCTGGTTACGGATGGTGAATGTAAGGTAATTTATCATATATATATACCAATATCTGTTTGCTGGTTACCGGATGGGGGATGTAAGGGTAGATTTATCATATAAGATATAATAGATACCATATCGTGCTGGTTACCGGATATGTAGATTAAGGGTAGATTTATCATATATAGATATTGTATACCATATACTGTGCTGGTTACCGGATAGGTAGGATTAATGGTAGATTTATCATATATAGATATTAAGATATCATATACTGGCTGGTTACCGATAGTAGGATGTAAGGTAGATTTTATCATATAGATACCATATACCAATACTGTGCTGGTTACCGGATGGTAGGATGTAAGGGTATATTATCATATATAGATATAAGTACATATACTGTGCTGGTTACCGGATAGGTAGGGTAAGGGTAGATTATATCATATATAGATATCAATACTGGTGCTGGTTACCGGATAGGTATGGATGTAAGGGTAGATTTATCATATAATATAGATCCATATACTGTCTGGTACCGATAGGTAGGATGTAAGGTAGATTTATCATATATGATATGAATACCATATACTGTGCTGGTTACCAGGTAGGTAGGATGTAAGGAAGTTTACATATAATAGATATATAATATACTGTGCTGGTTACCGGATAGGTAGGATGTAAGGGTGATTTATCATATATAGATGATATATCCATATTGTGCTGGTTACCAGATAGGTAGATGTAAGGGTAGATTTATCATATATAGATATTAGATACATATACTGTGCTGGTTACCGATAGGTGATGTAAGGGTAGCTTTTCATATGATATCATATCCTGTGCTGGTACCGGATAGGTAGGATGTAAGGGTAGATTTATCATATATAGATATCCATATACTGTGCTGTTTACCGGATAGGTAGGTATGTAAGGTAGATTTATCATATATAGATATACAGATACATGTACTGTGCTGGTTACGGATAGGTTGTAAGGAGATTTATCATATATAGAATATAGATACCATATACTGTGCTGGTTACCGGATAGGTAGATGTAAGGGTAGATTTATCATATATAGATATATAGATACCATATACTGTGCTGGTTACCGGATAGGTAGGATGTAAGGTAGATTTATATATATATAGATATATATATCCATATACTGGTGCTGGTTACCGGATAGTAGGATGTAAGGGTAGATTTATCATATATAGATATTAGATATATCATATACTGTGCGGCTGGTTACCGATAGGTAGGATGTAAGGGTAGATTTATCATATAAATTATAGATACATATACTTTCTGGTTACCGGATAGGTAGGAGTAAGGGTAGATTTATCATATATAATATATAGATAATACATATACTGTGCTGGTTACCGGTGGTAGGTGTGGGTGTTTTTATCTATATATAGATACTTTATATGTGGCTGGTTACCGGATAGGTGGATGTAGGGTAGATTTATCTATATAGATATATAGATACCATATCTGTGCTGGTTACCGGAGAGTGTAGGATGTAGGGTAATTTATCATATATAGATATATAGAATACCATATCTGTGCTGGTTACCGGATAGGTAGGATGTAAGGGTAGATTTATCATATATAGATATATAGATATCATATACTGTGCTGGTTACCGGATAGGTAGGATGTAAGGGTAATATTATCATATATAGATATATAGATACCATATACTGTGCTGTTACCAGGATAGGTAGGATGTAAGGTGTAGATTTATCATATATAGATATATAGATACCATATCTGTGCTTGTTACCGGATAGGTAGGATGTAAGGGTAGATTTATCATATATAGATAAAGATATCATAACTGTGCTGGTTACGGATAGGTAGGATGTAAGGTAGATTTATCATATATAGATATATAGATACATATACTGTGCTGGTTACCGGATAGGTAGGATGTAGGGTAGATTTATCATATAAGATATATAGATCATCATATACTGTGCTGGTTACCGATAGGTAGGATGTAAGGGTAGATTTATCAATATAGATATATAGATATATAATACTGTGCTGGTTACACGATAGGTAGGATGTAGGGTAGATTTATCATATATAGATATATAGATACCATATACTGTGCTGGTTACCGATAGGTAGGATGTAAGGGTAGATTTATCATATATAGATATATAGATACCATATACTGTGCTGGTTACCAATAGGTAGGATGTAAGGGTAGATTTATCATATATAGATATATAGATACCATAATCCTGTGCTGGTTACCAGGATAGGTAGGATGTAAGGGTATATTTATCATATATAGATATATAGATATCATTACTGTGCTGGTTACAGATAGGTAGGATGTAAGGGTAGATTTATCATATATAGATATATAGATATACTGTGTGGTTACGGATGGTAGGATGTAAGGTAGATTTATCATATATAGATATATAGATATCATATACTGTGCTGGTTACCAGATTAGGATGTAGGGTAGATTTATCATATTAGATATATAGATACATATACGTGCTGGTACCGATAGGTTATGTAAGGGTAAGATTTTCATATATAGAATATAAGATATCCTATACTGTGCTGGTTACGGATAGGTGGAGTAAGGTAGATTTATCATATATAGATATATAGATACCATATACTGGTGCTGGTTATGGGTAGGTTAGGATGTAAGGGTAGATTTATCATATATAGATATATAGATACCATATACTGTGCTGGTTACCAGATAGGTAGGATGTAGGGTAGATTTATCATATCTAGATATTAGATACCATATACTGTGTGGTTACGATAGGTAGGATGTAAGGATAGATTTATCATATATAGAAGATATAGATACAATACTGTGCTGGTTCCGAGTAGGTAGGATTAAGGGTGATTTATCATATATAGATATATAATACCTTAATACTGTGCTGGTTACCGGATAGGTAGGATTGTAAGGGTAGATTTATCATATAAATATATAGATATCCATATACTGTGCTGTGTTACCAGATAGGTAGGATGTAAGGGTAGATTTATCATATATATATATAGATACCATATACTGTGCTTGGTTACCGGATATGGTAGGATTGTAGGGTAGATTTATCATATTAGTTATAGATACCATATACTGTGCTGGTTACCAGATAGGTAGGATGTAAGGGTAGATTTATCATATATAGATATATAGATACCATATACTGTGCTGGTTACCGGATAGGTAGGATGTAAGTAGATTTATCATATATAGATATAGATACATATACTGTCTGGTTACCGTAGGTAGGATGTAAGGGTAGTTTTATCATATATAGATATATAGATACCTATACTGTGCTGGTTACAGGAGGAGATGGTAAGGGTATATTTAATACTGCTAATTGAGGTTCTTGACGTGAGAGAGGGGAATTAGAATTTCCATATGATGGGAGCTACGAGAGATAAAGGTTTTAAGGGTGGTAGTAAAGTGTAGTGGGGGGTCTGTATGGAGATGGTTCTGTGTGGGTAGGGTAAGACAGGACATTGGGGTACACTAGAGAAGGTTTAAGGTGGAGGAAGCGTGTAGTGGGGTCTGTACAGAGATGGTTCTGTGATGGGACAGGTTTACGACGGGGACTATGGTGGACACTAGAGAAGTATTAAGGGAGCAGTGTGAGTGGGGGTCTGTATAGGAGCGGTTCTGTGTGATGGGTACAGGGTACGGACAGGGACTAGGGGCACTATAGAGAGGTTTAAGGTGGTAGGAAGCAGTGTGAGTGGGGGTCTGTATAGGAATGGTTCTGTGATGGGTAAGGGTACGAAGGGCATATGGACACTAGAGGAAGGTTTAAGGTGGGAGGAAGCATTGTAGTGGGGTCTGTATAGGAGATGGTTCTGTGATGGTACAAGGGTTACGGACAGGGACATAATGGGGACACAAGAGAGAAAGGTTAAGGTGGGAGGAAGCATGTGAGTGGGGGGTCTGTATAGGAGATGGTTCTGTGATGGGTACAGGTACGGACAGGGACATATGGGGACACTAGAGAAGAAGGTTAAGGTGGAGGAAGCAGTGTGAGTGGGGGTCTGTATCGGATATGGTTCTGTGATGGTACAGGGTACGGACGGACATATGGGGACACTAGAGAGAAAGGTATAAGGTGGAGGAGCAGTGTGAGTGGGGGTCTGTATAGGAGATGGTTCTGTGATGGGTACAGGGTACGGACAGGACATATGGGGACACTAGAGAGAAAGGTTTAAGGTGGGAGGAGCAGGTGAGTGGGGTCTGTATAGGAGATGGTTCTGTGTGGGTACAGGTAGGACAGGGACATATGGGGACACTAGAGAGAAAGGTATAAGGTGGAGGAAGCAGTGTGAGTGGGGTCTGTATAGAGATGGTTCTGTATGGGTACAGGGTACGCAGGGACTATGGGACACTAGAAGAAAGGTATAAGTTGGAGGAAGCAGCTGGGTGGGGGTCTGTATAGAGAGATGGTTCTGTGATGGGTACAGGGTACGGACAGGGACAATGGGGACACTAGAAGAGAAGGTTAAGGTGGAGGAAGCAGTGTGTGAGTGGGGTCTGTATAGGAAATGGTTCTGTGATGGGTACAGGGTACGGACAGGGACATATGGGACACTAGAGAGAAAGGTTTAAGTGGGAGAAGCGTGTGAGTGGGGGGTCTGTATAGGAGATGGTTCTGTGATGGACAGGGTACGACAGGACATATGGGGACCTAAGAGAAAGGTTTAAGGTGGGAGAAGCAGTGTGAGTGGGGGTCTGTAAGTAGATGGTTCTGTGATGGGTACAGGGTACACAGGACATATGGGGACACTAGAGAGAAGGTTTAAGGTGGGAGGAAGCATGTGGTAGTGGGGGTCTGTATAGGAGATGGTTCTGTGATGGTTACAGGGTACGGACAGGAACATATGGGGACACTAGAGAGAAGTTAAGGTGGGAGAAAGCAGTGGTGAGTGGGTCTGTATAGGAGATGGTTCTGTGATGGGTACAGGTTACGGACAGGGACATATGGGGACACTGAGAGAAAGGTTATGGTGGGAGGAAGCAGTGTGAGTGGGGGTCTGTATAGGAGATGGTTCTTTGATGGGTACAGGGTACGGCAGGACATATGGGGACACTAAGAAAGGTAGTGGAGGAGCAGTGTGAGTGGGGGTCTGTATAGGAGATGGTTCTGTGATGGGTACAGGGACAGGACATAGGTGGGACACTAGAGAGAAAGGTTAAGGTGGGAGGAAGCAGTGTGAGTGGGTCTGTTATAGGAATGGTTCTGTGATGGGTACAGGGTACGGACAGGGACATATGGGAACACTAGAGAGAAAGGTTTAAGGTGAGGAAGCGAAGTTGGAGTGGGGTCTGTAGAGATGGTTCTGTATGGGTACAGGGTACGGACAGGACATATGGGACACTAGAGAGAAAGGTTTAAGGTGGAGGAAGCAGTGTGAGTGGGTGAGTGGGGGTCTGTATAGGAGATGGTTCTGTGATGGGTACAGGGTACGGACAGGGACATATGGGGACACTAGAGAGAAAGGTTTAAGGTGGAGGAAGCAGTGTGAGTGGGGTCTGTATAGGATGGTTCTGTGATGGGTACAGGTACGGACAGGGACATATGGGGACACAAGAGAGAAAGGTTTAAGGTGGGAGAGCAGTGTGAGTGGGGGTCTGTATAGAGATGGTTCTGTGATGGGTACAGGGTACGGACAGGGACATTTGGGGACACTAGAGAGAAAGGTTAAGGTGGAGGAGCAGTGTGAGTGGGGGTCTGTATAGGAGATGGTTCTGTGATGTGTACAGGGTACGGACAGGGACTATGGGACACTAGAGAGAAGGTATAAGGTGGAGGAAGCAGTGGTTGAGTGGGGGTCTGTTAGGAGATGTTTCTGTGATGGGTACAGGGTTACGGACAGGGACTATGGGGACACTAAGAGAAAGGTTTAAGGTGGGAGGAAGCGTGAGTGGGGGGTCTGTATAGGAGATGGTTCTGTGATGGGTACAGGGTAGCCAGGGACATATGGGGACACTAAGAGAAAGGTTTATAAGGGAGGAAGCAGTGTGAGTGGGGGTCTGTATAGGGAGAGGTTCTTGTGATGGGTACAGGGTACGGGACAGGGACATATGGGGACACTAGAGAGAAAGGTAAAGGTGGAGGAAGCAGTGTGAGTGGGGGTCGTATGAGATGGTGTTCGTGATGGTACAGGGTACGGACAGGGACATATGGGGACACTAGAGGAAAGGTTTAAGGTGGAGGAAGCAGTGTGAGTGGGGGTCTGTATAGAGATTGTTCTGTGATGGGTACGGGTAGACAGGGACATATGGGGACACTAGAAGAAAGGTTTAAGGTGGGGAAGCAGTGTGAGTGGGTGGTGGTCTGTATAGGAGATGGTTCTGTGATGGGTACAGGTACGGACAGGGACATATGGGGACACTAGAGAGAAGGTTTAAGGTGGGAGGAAGCAGTGTGATGGGGGGTCTGTATAGGAATGGTTCTGTGATGGGTACAGGGTACGGACAGGGACATAATGGGACACTAGAGAGAAGTTTAAGGTGGAGGAAGCATGGTGAGTGGGGGTCTGTATAGGAGATGGTTCTGTGATGGGTACAGGGTACGGACAGGGACATATGGGGACACTAGAGAGAGTTTAAGGTGGGAGAAGCAGTGTGAGTGGGGGTCTGTATAGAGATGGTTCTGTGATGGGGTACAGGTACGGACAGGGACATATGGGACACTAAGAGAAAGGTTTAAGGGGAGGAAGCAGTGTGAGTGGGGGTCGTATGAGATGTTCTGTGATGGGTACAGGGTACGGCCAGAACATGGGGACACTAGAAGAAAGGTTAAGGTGGGGAGGAAGCAGTGTGAGGGGGCTGTTAGGAGATGGTTCTGTGATGGTACAGGTACGGACAGGGACATATGGGGACCTAGAGAGAAAGGTATAAGGGGAGAAGCAGTGTGAGTGGGGGTCTGTATAGGAGATGGTTCTGTGATGGTACAGGGTACGGACAGGACAAATGGGGACACTAGAGAGAAGGTATAAGGTGGAGAAGCAGTGTGAGTGGGGGTCTGTATAGGAGATGGTTCTGTGATGGGTACAGGGTACGGACGGGACATATGGGGACACTAGAGAGAAAGGTTTAATGGTGAGGAAGCAGTGTGAGTGGGGGTCTGTATAGGAGATGGTTCTGTGATGGGTACAGGGTACGGACAGGGACATATGGAACACTAGAGGAAAGGTTTAAGGTAGAAGCAGTGTGAGTGGGGGGTCTGTATAGGAGATGGTTCTGTGATGGGTACAGGGTAGACAGGCCATATGGGGACACTAGAGAGAAAGGTATAAGGTGGAGGAAGCAGTGTGAGTGGGGGGTCTGTATAGGAGATGGTTCTGTGTGGGTACAGGTCGACAGGGACATATGGGGACACTAGAGAGAAAGGTTTAAGGTGGGAGGAAGCAGTGTAGGTGGGGGGTCTGTATAGGAGATGGTTCTGTGATGGTGTACAGGGTACGGACAGGAACATATGGGGACACTAGAGAGAAGTATAAGGTGGGAGGAAGCATGTGAGTGGTCTGTATAGGAGATGTTTCTGTGATGGTACAGGTAGGACAGGGACTATGGGGACCATAGAGAGAAAGGTATAAGGTGGAGGAAGCATTGTGAGTGGGGGTCTGTATAGGATATGTTCTGTGATGGTACAGGGTACGACAGGGACATATGGGGACACTAGAGAGAAAGGTATAAGGTGGAGAAGCAGTGTGAGTGGGGGTCTGTATAGGAGATGGTTCTGTGATGGTACGAGGTACGGACAGGGACATATGGGGACACTAGAGAGAAAGGTTTAAGGTGGGAGGAAGCAGTGTGAGTGGGGGTCGTAATGAGATGGTTCTGTGAGGGTACAGGGTACGGACAGACATATGGAACACTAGAGAGAAAGGTTAAGGTGGAGAAGCAGTGTGAGTGGGGGGTCTGTATAGGAGATGTTCTGTGATGGGTACAGGTATAGGACAGGACATATGGGACACAAGAGAGAAGGTATAAGGTGGGAGGAAGCAGTGTGAGTGGGGGGTCTGTATAGAGATGTTCTGTGATGGGTACAGGGTACGACAGGGACATATGGGGACACTAGAGAGAAAGGTATAAGTGGAGGAAGCATGTGAGTGGGGGTCTGTATAGGAGATTTTTCTGTATGGTACAGGTAGACAGGAACATATGGGACACTAAAGAGAAAGGTATAAGTGATTAAAGCATGTGATGGGGGGTCTGTACAGGAGATGGTTTTGTGATGGGTACAGGGTACGACAGGGACATTGGGGACACTAGAGAGAAAGGTATAGGTGGAGGAAGCGCGTGAGTGGGGGTCTGTATAGAGATGGTTCTGTGATGGGTACAGGGTACGGACAGGACATATGGGGACACTAGAGAGAAAGTATAAGGTGGGAGGAAGCAGTGTGAGTGGGGTCTGTATAGGAGATGGTTCTGTGATGGGTACAGGGTACGGACAGGGATATATGGGGACACTAGAGAGAAAGGTATAAGGTGGGAGGAAGCAGTACGTGTGGGGGGTCTGTATAGGATATGGTTCTGCGATGAGTGGAGGGTACGGGCAGGAACATATGGGGAGACTAGAGAGGAAATATAAGGAGGAGCACCAGAGCAAAGGGATTTAAATGTTAGGAGAAGGATTTTATATACAATGCAAGGTTGGAAGCAGGAAGAGCAGTAATAGTAGGTTACAATAGTCCAGGGTGGATAGGATGAGAGCATGTAAGCATAGCGGTGGTTGGGAGAGAAAGGAACCTGTGGATTTTGGATATATTGTGAAGTGTCAGGTTTTAGCAACATAGTTAATGTGGTTAGAAAAGAGAGAGAGAAGTCAATAATTACCCCTAGGCAGCGTGCCGATTGGATAGGGGAAATGGGGGTATTGTCAACAGACAGGAGTGCCCCTACCATGAAGCAAACTGAAACTGAAACTTTGTTCAGGTCACCTCTGCGGAACACTTAAAAGGCGTCAGTTAAAAAAAATCCCCCTAAATGCAATACTGCAGTTCACAGCAGTACACCAACCAGTGTTAAGTCACCTCCAGTCCACCAACAGTGTTAATTCAGCCCCTAGTCCACCAACCAGTGTTAATTCAGCCCTCCAGTCCACCAACCAGGTTTAATTCAGCCCTCTAGTCCACCAACCGTGTTAAGTCAGCCCACCATACCCATCGCCACAATCTACACCTATAGACCCTGATGAAGCCAGGTCCGCTTCACGTGCTGCCACCTGTCTGCCGATAGGCAGCATTAAAAAGTTGTTTCAGGTGTCAAAACCCTAGGAACACCCCTGTCAACAGAGAAAGAGAAAGATGGGACAGGATCAGGTTTAGGTGGGAAAATGATCAGTTCAGTTTTAGCCGAACTAACTGCCGTAGAAGCTATCGGTAAAAGAGAGACCGGGCGTATAATTGGCTAAACAAGAGGGGTCCAGAGAGGGATTTTTTTAGTATGGGCTTAACATGGGCATGATTAAAGATGGAAGGGAAAATTTTACATGTAGGGGGCATTGAATATGTTGGGAGTATAGGGATGTGGGGATGATAACAGTGTCTGGTGTACAAAGCACATGTGTAATAGTGATATACTTATGTGGTGTAACATAACACACGGTTAGTAGTGATATATATGTCTGGTATAACATAGCACATGTGTAGTGATGATAATACAAAAACAGATTTCTAGTGCACAAACAATTCTAATTGCCTATTGACTCCCTCCATAAGGTTCCTGCTACAAACAGTCTGCCATGTACCCTGGATAAATAAAGCAATTAGTATGAGGATACATGTCTGGTGTAACATAGCACATGTGAGTGATGATACATGTCTGGTGTAACATAGCACATGTGTAGTGATGATACAGTGTCTGGTGTAACATAGCACATGTGTAGTGAGGATACATGTCTGGTGTAACATAGCACATGTGTAGTGAGGATACATGTCTGGTGTAACATAGCACATGTTTAGTGATGATGCATGTCTGGTGTAACATAGCGCACGTGTAGGGATGATACATGTCTGGTGTAACATAGCACATGTGTAGTGATGATACATGTCTGGTGTAACATAGCACATATGTAGTGATGATGCATGTCTGGTGTAACATAGCGCACGTGTAGGGATGATACATGTCTGGTGTAACATAGCACATGTGTAGCGATGATGCATGCCTGGTATAACATAACACACGTGTAGCGATGATGCATGCCTGGTATAACATAGCACACGTGTAGTGATGATGCATGCCTGGTATAACATAGCACACGTGTAGTGATGATGCATGCCTGGTATAACATAGCACACGTGTAGTGATATGATGCATGTCTGGTGTAACAGCACACGTGTAGTGATGATTCATGTCTGGTGTAACATAACACACATGTAGTGATGATACATGTCTGGTGTACATTAGCACATGTGTATGTGATATTCATGTCTGTGTAACATAGCACATTGTAGTGATGTACATGTCCGGTGTAACATAGCACATGGTTAGTGATGATGCTGGGTATAACTAGCACATTGTAGTGATGATGCTGTCTGGTGTAAACAGCACCATGTAGTGATGATTCATGTCTGGTGTAACAAATAACACACATGTAGTGATGATACATGTCTGGTGTAACATAACACACATGTAGTGATGATACATGTCGGGGTAACAGTAGGGGATTACATTATCCCTATAATACCTGAGTGGTACCCAGAGTTCCCTGTATAATCAGTCTGTGTCTTAGTCCTTTATATGGACCAAGAACTCCTCAGTGAACTTCTAATATCCTTATAATGTACAGTAAAGGGGATACATATTCCCTTATATACATGAGTGGTCCCGAAGTTTCCCCTGTATCTCGTCTTCGTCCTGGCGATAGTGACTTCTAACTTTTAGTGATCATTTCATAGATAGGCAGTTCCCGTGTACTCATTTGGCCTGTATTATACTCGACTTCCTACAATCATTTGAACTGTGTATCAGTGATCATTATCTACACGCCCGTAACTTGTATCAGTGTGATCCCTTATTTACACGCCCTGTAAACGGTGTATCGTGTGATCCATTTCTACACGCCCTGTAAACTGTGTATCAGTGTGATCCATTTTCTACAGACCCCTGTAAACTGTGTATCAGTGTGATCCATTTTCTACACGCCTGTATCTGTGTATCAGTGTGATCCATTATCTACACGCCCTGTAAACTGTATCAGTGTGATCCATTATCTACATGCCCTGTAAACTGTGTATCAGTGTGATCCATTATCTACACGACCTGTAAACTGTGTGATCCATTATATACACACCCTGTAAACTGTGTATCGGTGTAATCCATTATCTACATGCCCTGTAAACTGTGTATCAGTTTGATCCATTTTCTACAACACGCCCAGTATACTATGTTGATCCATTATCTACACGCCCAGTAAACTGTGTATCAGTGTGATCCATTATCTACACGCCCTGTAAACTGTGTATCGGTGTGATCCATTATCTACACGCCCTGTAAACTATGTGATCCATTATATACACGCCCTGTAAACTGTGTATCAGTGTGATCCATTTTCTACACATGCCCTGTAAACTGTGTATCAGTGTGATCATTATCTACATGCCCTGTAACCGTATCAGTGTGATCCATTATCTCAAATGCCCTGTAAACTGTGTGATTTATTATCTACACGCCTATAACTGTACCAGTGTGATCCATTATCTACACGACCTGTAAACTGTGTATCAGTGTGATCCATTATCTACATGCCCAATAAACTGTGTACAGTGTGATCCATTATATACTTCCCTGTAAACTGTGTATCGGTGTAATCCATTATCTAACACGCCCTGTAAACTGTGTTTGGTGTGATCCATTTTCTACACGCCTAGTAAACTATGTGATCCATTATCTACACGCCCAATAAACTGTGTATCAGTGTGATCCATTATCTCTACACAACCTGTAAACTGTGTATCAGTGTGATCCATTATCTACATGCCCTTTAAACTGGTATCAGTGTGATCCATTATATACACGCCCTGTAAACTCTATATCAGTGTGATCCATTATCTACACGCCTGTAAACTGTGTAATCGGTGTATCCATTTTCTACACGCCCAGTAACTATGTGATCCATTAACACACGCCCTGTAAACTGTGTATCAGTGTGGACCATTATCTACACGCCCTGTAAACTGTATATCAGTGTGATCCATTATCTACACGCCCTGTAAACTGTGTATCAGTGTGAACCATTATCTACATGCCCTGTAAAACTTGTAGCAGTGGATCTCATTATCTACACGCCCTATAAACTGTACCAGTGTGATCCATTATCTACACGACCTGTAAACTGTGTATCAGTGTGATCCATTATCTACATGGCCCAATAAACTGTGTATCATGGGATCCATTATCTACCCGCCCTGTAAACTGTGTATCAGTGTGATCCATTATCTACATGCCCTAACGTGTATCAGTGTGATCCAATTATCTACACGCCCTGTAAACTGTGTATCAGTGTGATCCATTATATACACGCCCTGTAAACTGTGTATTTGTGTAATCCATTATCTACACGCCCTGTAAACTGTGTATCGGTGTGATCCATTATCTACACGCCCTGTAAACTGTGTATCAGTGTGATCCATTATCTACACGCCCTGTAAACTGTGTATCGGTGGATCCATTTTCAACACGCCCAGTAAACTAATGTGACCATTCTATACACGCCCAATAAACTGTGTATCAGTGTGATCCATTATCTACATACCCTGTAAACTGTGTATCAGTGTGATCCATTATATACATGCCCTGTAAACTGTGTATCGGTGTGATCCATTTTCTACGCCCTTAAATTATGTGATCCATTATCTACACCCCAATAAACTGTATCAGTGTGATCCATTATCTACACGCCCTGTAAACTGTGTACAGTGTGATCCATTATATAACATGCCCTGTAAACTGTGTATTGTGTGTAATCCTTATCTAACGCCCTGTAAACTGTGTATCGGTGTGATCCATTTTCTACACGCCCAGTAACTATGTGATCCATTATCTACACGCCCAATAAACTGTGTATCATGTGTGATCCATTATCTACACGCCCTGTACAACTGTGTATCAGTGTGATCCATTAATATACAACACGCCCGTAACTCTGTATGTGTGATCTATGCTACGCGTATGTCATCATGACCATTTCTCTGCTGACTGTTATCAGTGTGATCCCATCCTGTACCACGGTTCCGTAACTTTCCGTCTGATTTGATCATATTATGTTCCTTGTACTTTGGCTATAGTGTGATCCATTTCTCTCCCCTGAACTTGATCAGCTGTATCCGAACTTATTAATGTTTACTGGGGGAGTCCGGTTATCTACACCACTACTACAGTATCATTCTACGAAGCCCATATCAGTGTGATCCATTATCACTACACGCCTGAACTGTGTAATAGTGTGATCCCATGGTTACATACAGCCCGTAGACACTGTGTATCGGTGAGTCGAGTCCATTATCACTGCCCTTAAACTGTGTAAGTGTGATCCATTATCTACATGCCCTGTAAACTGTGTATCAGTGTGATCCATGAATCTACATCCCTGTAACACGGTAGTAGGTAACCCTTACACGCCCGAACATGTGTCCTGGTATCACACGTTATTGAGCAACGGTGATCAGGTGTCTACTAGTCTCTCACGCCATTAAACTGTTGTTCAAATAACACCGGGGAATTCCGTATATCTACACGCCCGTAAACTGTGTTACAGTGTGATCGCAATTATCTACCTGACCCTGAGGATAAGAAAGCTTGTGTATCAAGTCGGTGATCCATTATCTACCTACCCGTAAACTTGTGTATCACTTAATCAACAGCCTATTGTTGGGTGATCTTTATGTTCCTCGAGCCTGTATGTGTTAGGTTGTATCATCACAACGCCTGTTAACAAACTGTGTATCAGTGTATATCCATTAATCTCCATCGCTCGTAAACTGTATTTCAGTGTGATCCTTCTACACGGCATCTAACTGGTATCGCACTATCTACAGCTGAACTGTGTATCTTATGTGATCTATATCTCACCTATAAACCTGTTCAGGACACTTATATCACTGCCTGTAACGGTCTGGATTTCTACAATCCCTGTAATGTGTATGTGTGATCCTATATCTTACTACGCCATGTGAAACTGTGATCCAGTGTGATTCCATTATCACACGCCCCGGTAAACTGTTTAGGAGATCCATTATCTACACCCGCAATCGAACAGTGTAATTGTGAATTCCATTATCTACAACGCCCTGTAAACTGTGTAGTACCTTAGCCCAGTAACTTTCCTTATTAAAATACACGCCCATATGTAATGTATCCTATACCCCGTACTGTATCAGTGTAATTCCATTATCTCCATGCTCCTGTAAACCTTATCAGTGTGATCCATTATCTAATGCCCTGTAAACGTGTATTATTCTATGCCTTAACTGTACAGTGTGATCCATTAATCACATGCCCTGTAAACTGTGATCGTGTGATCCATTTATCACGCTGTCACCTATATGATGGATCCATTATCTACACCTACTGACTTTCCATCAAACAGAAACTTGTGATCCATAGTACGTGTAAACTTACGTGTGCAATTATCTACACGCTTCCTGTAAACTGTTGTATCAGTGTAACCATTATCTACCCTGCGCCTGTAAAACTGTGTATTGTGGTGATCGCTTATCTACCGCCTGTAAACTGTGTATCAGTTTGCCATTATTACTCGCCGCAGTACACTCTTATCCATTATCTACAACCCCAATAAACTGTGTATCAAGTGTGATCCATTATTACCACGCCCGTAACTGTGTATCAGTGTGATACCATTATAACCAGCCCTGTAACCTGTGTATCAGTGATCCATTATCAGCATCGCTCCATGTAAACCTGTGATCAGTGTGATCCATTATCTAATGCCCTGTAAACTGTGTGATATTCTAAGTTACGTATATGGATCCTTATATACCAGCCCTGTAAACGGTAGTATCGTTGATCCGTTTTCTACAACACCTGTAACGTGATCGTGTATCCATTTCTCAACACGCCCAGATAACTGCTGTGATCCATATCTCTACACGCCCTGTAAACTGTTATCAGTGTGATCCCTTATCAACAGCCTGTAAACGTTATAAGTGTGACGTATCCATTTCTTACAGCCCCACTGTAAACTGTGTATCAGGGATCCATTATCGATCACTCTGCCCTGAAACGTGAATCAGTGTGGATCCATTATCCTACGTGCCGCAGTAAAACTATGTGATCCTTATCTACACGCCCATAACTCGTGATATTCTCTTCTGCATAAACGATCCATTGAATCCTATCACACGCCCTGTAACTGTGTATCAGTGGTGATACATTATATACACCGGCCCTGTAAACTGTGTAATCAGTGTAATCCATTAGCACTCCAACGCTCTGTAAACCATATCATGTGATCCATATCTCAAATGCCGTGTAAACTGTGTATCTTACTACACGCCCATAATCTGTGTAAGTGACCACTCTAACAACTTAATGTATCCAGTGTGATACCTATAACATGCCCTGTAACTGTGTATCAGTGTGATCCTATTTCTACACGCCGTAAATTATCAGTGTCATCCATTTATTACCGCCCATAGTAAACTTTAAATGTCAGTGTGATCCATTTGCTCACACGCGCCTGTAAACAACTGTGTATCATGATGTGATCCATTTATTACACGCCCTGGTTAAAACTATACTTGTGATCCATTATTACACGGCCTGGTAAACTGTGTATCAGTGTGATCCATTATCTACAACGCCCTGTAAACTGTGTATCATGTGATCCATTAATCTACGTCAGCTCCTGAAAACTGTGTACAGTGTTGATCCATTATCTACACAGCCCGTAAACTGTTATGTGTGATCCATTATCTAACATGCCCATAAACTGTGTATCAGTTGCTGAACCATTATTCTACATCCCTGTAAAACTGTGTATCAGTTGTGTACATTAATACTACGTGCACCTGTACACTGTTTGTGAATCATCTCGTGTAACATAGATCCATTATCTAACAGCCCTGTAAACTATGTGACCATTATCTACTACTACAACGCCCATAACTGTTGTACATGTGATCCATTATCTACAACACCCTGGTAAACCTGTTATCATGTGATACACTATCCATCAGCTGCCTGTAAACTGTGTATCATTGTGATCCATTAGCTACAGTCCCCTCGTAAACGTTCTCACAGTGTCAATCCATTATATACTCGCCCTATACAACTCTATCACATGTGATCCATTATCCACTACAGGCCCTGTAAACGGTGTGTCGGTGTGATCATTTTCTACTACTCGTACCCGCAGTAAAACTTTGTGATCCGATTATCTATCACAACGCCCTATAAACTGTTATCTGTGATCCATTATCTACACGCCCTGTAAACTGTGTATCAGGTGATCCATTATCCCTGTAACGATTGGTAATCCATCACCACTCGTAAACTGGTGTATCGTGTGATCCATTCTTCTCAGCCCTTAAATGTACCTTCTAACGCTACATACTGTGGATACATATCCATTATCTACAGCCGCCTGTAAAACCCTTTGGGGGGGGGTGTATCGATGTGATCCATTATCTACATGCCTGGTAAACGTGTAGCAGGTGTGATCCATTATCACGTGCCCGTAAAACTGTGTAAGTTCCTTACCCAGCTCGATGACGCATTATCTACCTGCCTGTAAAACTGGTTAAATCATTGTGATCCATTATCATACACGCCCTGTAAACTCTGTAATTCAGTGTGATACATTATTACACCTCCCTGTAACTGGTGTATCAGGTGATCCATTTCTCACACGCCCGTAAACAATCTATGTGATCCTTACTATCACGCCTCGTAAACTGTATCATGTGATCCATTATCTACACTGGCCCTTAAACTGTTAATCGAGTGTGAACATTTTTCTACATGCCGCCTAGTAAAGTTAGTGTCACCATTATCTACTGCCTCAAGTAACTTGTAAATCAGTGTGATCCATACTACACGCCTGTAAAACATGTTTATCGATTGTGATCATCTTAAACCGCCCTGAAAACTGTGTATCGTGTAATCCAATAGCTACACGCCTGTAAACTGCTATCCGGTGTGATCCATATCTAAATCCGTGTATGTGGTTAATCAATCGCCCTATAAACTGTATAGTGATTCCATTATCTACACGCCCAATAAAACTAACTGTGCATCTTGTGCCCATTATCTACACGTCCCGAGAACTGTGTATCAGTGTGATCCATTAACCCACCTGTAAGTTTCGTATCATTATCCGCCCTGTAAACTGTGTATCAGTGTGACCATTATCTACATGCCTGCCTTAAACTGTGTATCAGTGTGATCCATTAATCACTACACGAACTGTACATTACTAGCCGTGTAACATCTATATCAGTGTGTATCCATTTATCTACCAGCCCTGTAAACTGTGTATCGGTGTGATCCCATTTTCTAACGCCCATAAACTATGTGATTCCATTATCTACACCCCTGACACTGTGAAGCATGTGAATATCATGCTGTAATGGTTAATCCAGTGTATCCTACAACAGCCCTGTAAACTGTGTATCAGTGTGACCATTATCTACAGCCCTGTAAACTGTGTACACGTGTGATCCATTATCACGACACGTGCCCTGTAAACTGTGTAATCAGTGTGACCATTATCTACAAGCCCTGTAACTGTGTATCAGTGTATCCTATTCTACCGCCCTGTAAACTGTTAAACCAGTGGTAAGCCATTATCTCCACGCCTGTAACAGTGTTATCAGTGTGATCGCATTAGCTACATGCCCCAGAAACTGTGTGCAGTGTGTCATTATCTCATCGCCCTATAAACCGTATCAGTGGTGATCTCATTATCTAACATCGCCTTAAACTATGTGACCAGTTATCTCATTATCTACACTGACCGCGTAAATGTGTATCATGTCTAACTAAACCCGTCAAAGATCAGGTATCATTTCTCCCTGTACGTATCGATCCATTATCTACACACCCTGTAAACTGTGTATCCAGTGTGATCCATTATCTACATAGCCGCTATACACTGTGTACAGTGTGATCCATTATCAGACGCCTGTAAACTGTGATCATTTCTACTCTGCCAATAAACTGTGATCGTGTGAATCCATTTAACACGCCCGTAACTTATGTATCGTGGTACCATTATCTCACACGCCCTGTAAAACTGTGTTGGTGTGATCCATTTTCCTAACAACGCCTAGTAACTAGTGTCCATGTATCTACCCCCGATAACTTGTATCAGGTGATCCCATTATCTACATCACCTGTTAAACTGTGTATCAGTGTGATACCTTACTACATGTCCGCTGTACACTGTGTCAGTCGGTGATCCATTATCTACACCCCTGTAAACTGGTGTATCAGGTGTGATCGCATTCTCCTACAGCCCTGTAAACTGTGTATCAGTGTGACCATTATCTACATGCCCGTGTAAACACTGTGTATCATGTGATCCATTATTCTACACGCCCTGTAAACTGTACGCGTGTACCATTATCACCAAGCCTAGTTATCCGGATTTCTACATGCCCATGAACGTGTAATCAGTGTGATCCATTATACCATGCCCTGTAACCGTGGATCAGTGGTGATCATTATCTACACGCCCTAGTAACTCTACATGTGATCCATTACTCACACGATCCTGAGCTGTGTATTCGTTGTGATCGCATTACTAAACATGCCCTGTAAACTGTTATCAGGTGGTTCTTCTGTAATTCAGTTGACCTTAATCTACACGCCCTGTAAACTTGATTCAGTGTGATCCCATTATCTACACGCCCTATAAAACTGTGTACTCAAGTGTGATCCTTATCTACAGCGACCTGTAAACTGTGTATCAGTGGATCCATTATCTACACCCACTTAAACTGTATGATCATGTGATCCATTATCTACCGCCCTGTAAACTGTTGTATTCGGTGTGGATCCATTATCTACACGCCCGTAACTGTGATGTATGATCCATTTCTCCACAATCTTTATTCACACCTAGCGTTCCTTCTCACCAATGAACTGTGTATCATGTGATCCATTATCTACACGCCCTGTAAACTGTTGTATCAGTGTGAATCCATTATCTACATCCCCTGTAAAAACTGTGTATCAGTGTGATCCATTTATCTACACGCCCTGTAACTGTGTATCAGTGTGATCCATTATACACGCCCGTAAACTGTGTATCAGTGTGATCCATTTATCTACCTGCCCTGTAAACTGTGTATCAGTGTGATCCTTTATCTACATGCCCTGTAAACTGTGTATCATGTGATCCATTAATCTACATTGCCCTGTAACCTTGTGTATCAGGTGATCCATTATATACAGCCCTGTAAACTGTTGTATGCGTGTTGATCTCATTATATACAACGAGCCCTGTAATTTAACTCTTATCATCTACGTGTGCTCTTAACATATCATTTGACCCTTATCTAATGCCGCTGTAAACTGTGTATGTGGGCTCCATTATCTAATGCCCTTAAACTGTGATAGTGTGATCGCATTATATAAAGCCCTGTAAAACTTTGTAAGTTTGAATCCATTATCTACACGCCCTGTAAAACTGTGTTCAGTGTGATCCCATTATTCTAACGCCAGAAAATGGACCTGTATAACGCCCATATGTATCAGTGTGATCCATTCTCTACACAGCCCCTGTGAATGGATCTGGTATATTTTACACTCTGTCTGTGTATTGTTACCATTATCTACACCCCTGTAAACTGTGTAATCGGTGTGATCCATGTTCTGTCTACACGCCTAGTAAACTATGTGATGCCCTTATCTACACGAGCCCAGATAAACTGTGTATCAGTGTTATCCATTATCCTCAAACGCCCTGTAAACTGATGTACAGTGTGATCATTTCATACAACCCTGTAAACTTGTATCAGTGTTAATCCATTACTCCTTGTAAACACGGCGAGCCATTAGTAAATGGCTGTAGTATATTATCTAGATGCCTAAAGATCAGTTGTCCATATTCATCTACACGCCCTGTAAACTATTGATCGATAGCACAGCCGTAACTGTGATCATGTGACCCATTATCTACCACCCTTAACGGTTCGTGTGAAATTCCCATGCCTTGTATGTATCATTGTTGAGATCCATTATCCTACATGCCCTGAAACTGTGTATCATTGTGTATCCATTATAACACGCCCGTAAACTATCGTGATCTCCATTATCCCCCCTGACTGATCGGTGTAGCCATTAGCCATAATATGACATCTCCGGCCTTTACTGTGATCAGTGTGATCCATTATCTACACACATGCCCTGTAAACTGGGTTCAGTTATATTTCAACTGTATGTGATCGTGCAATCCCTTATCTCCACGCCTGTAAACATATATCAGTGGTGACCATTATCTACATGCCTGCTTAAACTGTGTATGTCTCCATTATCTAATCGCCCTATAAACTGTATATCGGTGTGATCCATTTTCTACATGCGCCCTGTAAACTGTGTTTTCGTGTGATCCTTATCTACACGCCCTGTAAAACCTGTTTATCGTGTGATCTATTATCTACACGACCCTGTAAATGTATCAGTGGATCCATTATCTACACTACTGTTTCTTGCCATATTAAGCCGTACTGTGTACAGTGTGATCCATTATCTACACTGCCCTGTAAACTGTCTATCAGTGTGATCCCATTATACACCGCCCTGTAAAACTCTGATATATTGTAATCCATCTATCTACACTGCCCTGTACAACTGTTTATCCAGTGTGATCCATTATCTAACACGCCCTGTACACTTATCGTGATCCAGTATTAAACACTCCCAATTAAACTGTGTATCAGTGTGATCCATTATCTACCGCCCTGTAAACTTATCAGGTGATACATCTTATCACACGCCCTGTAAACTGTTATCAATGTAATCCATTAATCTCCATAGACGCCTGTAAACCTGACAGTGGATCCATTAGCTAAATCGCCCCTGTAAACTGTGTATTGTATCCATTATCTAACGCCCTGGTAAACTGTGTATCATGTGCATCCCTTGTCTACACCCCTGTAAACTTTATCCGTGATGTCCTTATCCTACCACACGCCCGTAAACCTGTGTATCAGTGTGATCACATTATCTACAAACCCCTGTAACATGTGTAATCCAGTGTGATCCATTATCCCATGCCCTGTAAAACTGTGTATCAGTGTGATCCATTATCTACATGCCCTGTAAATGTGGTATCAGTGTGATCCATTATACTACTGCCCTGATCAAATGTTATCAGTGTGATCTCATTATCCCACACGCCCTGTAAACTGTGTCGCAGGTGATCATTCTAAACTACTATGCATTATTACAGCCCTGGAACATGTGTATCAGTGTGATCCATTATCTACACGCCCTCATACTGTGTATCGTGTGATCCATTATAACTATAACAGCCCTGTAACTGTGATACAGTGTGAACCATTATCTACAATGCCTATCTACATGCCCTGTAAACGGTGTATCAGTGTGATCCATTATCCTACCGCCCTGTAAACTGTGTATCAGTGTGATCCTTATCTACACGCCTGGTAAACCTCTTTTAATCAGTGTGATCCATTATCTAACTCCGCCCTGTAAACTGTGTATCAGTGTGATTCCTTATCTACCACGCCCTGTAAACTGTGTAATCAGTGTGATCCATTATCTCACAAACCCCGGTAACCTGGTATTCAGTGTGAACCATTAATCTACATCCTGTAAACATGTGTATCAGTGGGATCCTTATCTACATGCCCTGTAAACTGTGTATCAGTGTGATCCATTATCTACACAGCCCTGTAAACTCTATATCAGTGTGATCCTTATCATACATCGCCCTGTAACTGTGTATCATTGTGATCGCATTATCCTCACACGCCTCTGTAAAACGTGTATCATGTGATACATTATATTACACGCCCTGTACACTGTGTATAGTGTATCCTTATCTACACGCCTTAAACTCTATAATCAGTGTGATCCATTATCTACACGCCATGTAAAACTGGTGTATCAGTGTGATCCATTATCTACACGCCCTGTAACTGTGTATCAAGTGTGATCCATATTCCACGCCTGTAACCGTGTATCAGGTGATCATTCTTACAACGTACGCCCTGTAAACCTGTGTATCGTGTGATCCATTAGCTATCCCGCCCTGTAAAGCTGTGGTATCGTGTGATCCCATTATCTACACGCCCTGTACTGTGTATCAGTGTGATCCATTAATCTACAACCCCTGTAATTTGTATCAGTGTATCCATTTCTACATGGCCCTGTAAACTGTGTATATTGTGCTCCATTTTCTACAATGCCCTGTAAAATTGTGTATCAGGTGATCCCATTATCTACTGCCCTGTAAATTGTGTATCAGTGTGATCCATTATCTACACGCCCTGATAACTGTGTATTCGTGTGGATCCATTATCTACAACTACATGCCGCTTTAAATTTGTGTAATCTTGGTGATCCCTTATCTACACGCCCTATAAACTGTGTATCAGTGTGATCCATTATATACCGCCCTGTCAAACTCTATATCGTGTGACTCCATTATATACACGCCCTTGTAAACTGTGTTATCAGTGTGATCCATTATCTACACGCCCTGTAAACTCTATATCAGTGTGGATACATTATCTACAACGACCTGTAAACTGTGTAATCAGTGTGATCCAGTATCCTACATGGACCTGTAAACTGTGTATCAGTGGTCCATTATTACATGCCCTTAACTGTGTATCGTGTGATCCATTATATACAACCCCTGTAAACTCTATATCAGTGTGATACCATTATCCACAGCCCTGTAAACTGGTGTAATCAGGTGATCCTTATCTACATGCCCTGTAAACTGTGTATCAGTGTGATCCATCAATCTACAACCCCTTTAACTGTGTAATCCTGGTGATCCATTATCTGACACGCCCTGTCAACTGTGTATCAGTGTGATCCTTATCTCCCGCCCTGTAAACTGTGTATCAGTGTGATCGCATTATCTACCACGCCCTGTCACTGTTATCAGTGTGATCCATTATCTACACTCCACGGCCCTGTAAACTGTGTATGGCAGTGTTAACCATTATCTAATGCCCTGTACCTGTGTATCAGTGTGATCCATTATCTCCCGCCCTATAAACTTTACCAGTGTGATCCTTTCTACACTACACGAACTGTAACTGCATGTATCAGTTGTGATCCATTATCGCATGCCAATAAACTGTGTATCAGTGTGATCCCATTATCTAACACGCCGCCTGTACACTGTGTTATCAGTGTGTCCATTATCGGATACACGCCTGTAAACTGTATTCAGTGTGATCCATTATCTACACGTCCAAATAAAGTGTATCAGTGTGATCCTTATCTACACGCCCTGTAACTGTGTATCAAGTGTGAGCCATTACTCTACCCTCCCTGTAAACTGTGGATCAGTGTGATCCATTATCTACATATCTCACGCCCTGTAACTGTGTATCATGTGATCCATTATCTACACCCCTGTACACTTTGTATCATGTGATCCATATCTACACGCCCTGGTAAACTGTGTATCATGTGCTGAACCATATCTACAATGGCCCTGTAACTGTGTATCTGGTGTGATCCTATATCACGCGCCCTATAAAATTGTACCAGTGCTTGGATCCATATCTACCTGCCCTGTAAACTGTTACAGTGTGATCCATTATCTCACACCCCTATAAACTGTATAAACTGTACCAGTGTGAGCCATTAGTACATGCCCTGTAAACTGGTGTTGCTGTCAGTTTGAATCCAATTCTCTACAAACGCCCAAGAAACTGTGTATCATGTTGATCCATTATCTACATGCCCTGTAAACTGTGTAATCAGTGTGATCCATTATCTACATACACGGGCCCTGTCAACGTGTATCAGTGTGAACCATGAGCTACATGCCCTTAAACTGTGTATCAGGGTGATCCCATATCTACAGACACGCCCTACTATAACTGTACATGTGATCCATTAATCTACATGCCCTGTAAACTGTGTATCAGTGTGATCCATTATATACAGCTCCCTATAACGTACCAGTGTGATCCGTATCTACATATGCCCAACCTGTAACTGTGTATCAGTGTGATCCATTATCACCGCCTGTCAACTGTGTATCGTGTGAACCATTATCTGACATGGCCTCCTGTAACCTGTGTACTCAGTGGTGATCCATTATCTACACGCCCTATAAAAAACGTAACCAGTTGTGATTCCTTATCTACATGCTCTGTAGCCTGTGATATCAGTGTGATCCATATCTACACGCCCTATAAACTGTATCAGTGTGATCCATTATCTACATGCCTGGTAAACTGTGTATCAGTGTGATCCATTATCTACACACTCCCTATAAAACTGTATCAGGTGATCCATATCTACACGACCTGTCACTGTGTAAGCAGTGTGAGCCATTATCTACATGCCCAATAAACTGTGTACAGTGTGATCCATTATCTACATCTAAAGACCTTAACTGTGTATGCAGTTGATCCATTATCTACATGCCCAATAAACTTGTATCAGTGTGATCCCTTACTTCCTACACGCCCTGTAACTGTGTATCGATGTGATCCATTATCTACCGCCCCCTGTAAAACTGGTGTTCATGTGATCCATTATAACCCGCCTGTAAACGTGTATCGGTGTAATTCCTTATCTACCTACAACCCCTGTACTGTGGTAATCGGTGTGAATCCCATTATCTACACGCCCTGTAAACTGTGTAATCAATGTGATCATGATCTACACTCCATAAACTGTGTATAAGTGTGTCCTTATCTTACATGCCCTGTAAACTTTGTACAGATGTGATTCTACCATTATAATACATGCCCTGAAAAACTGTGTATGCTGGGGTGTGGGTTATCCTTATCTACATGTCGCTGTAAAACTGTGTAGGGTCGGTGTGTGATCCCTGTAGTCGGTACGTGGCCGCGGTAAACTGTGTAATCAGTGGGAACCATTATCTACATCCCTGTAAACTGTGTATCAGTGTGATCCATTATCTACGTGCCCTGTAAACTGTGCATCAGTGTGATCCATTATCTAACACGCCAGTAACTATGGATGCCATTTCTACCCGCCCAATAAACTGTGTATCAGTGTGATCCTTATCTACACGCCCCTGTAAAAACTGTGTACGTGTGATACATTATATACACAGACGCCCTGTAAACTGTTTATCAGTGTATCCTTATCTCCACGCTCGTAAAAAACCATATCGTGTGATCCATTATCTAATGCCCTGGTAACCTGTGTGATTTATTATCTATCCTGCCCTATAAACGACACTGTATCGTGTGATCCATTATAGTACAATGCCTGTAACCTGTGTATCGTGTGACCACTTTCTACACACGCCCATTAATTATGCTGATCCATTTCTCCCCGCCCAATAAACTGTAATCATGTATCCATTATCTACACGCACTGTAACCATGTTTATCAGTGTGATCGCATTAATCATACACGCCCTGTACCTGTGTATTGGTGTAAATCCATTATCTACACGCCCTGTAACTGTGTATCTGGTGGTGTCCATTTTCTCCAGTTCCCATTACATATTGTGATCCTTATAACACGCCCATAAACTGTTTATCAGTGTGATCCTTCTCTACCCCCTGTAAAATGGTGTATCAGTGTGATCCCTTATCTACATGCCTCTGTAAACCTGTGTATCGTGTGGATCCCTATATCGACAAACATTCCCTGTAAACTGTGTATCATTGTGATCCTTATCTAACTCCCTGTAAACTGTATATCATGTGATCCAATTATCTACACGCCCTGTAACGGTGTAATCAGTGTGATCCATTATCTACATGCCCTGTATACTGTACCATATCAAGTGATCCATTAATCTATCACGCCCTGTAAACTTGTATCAGTGGTGATCCTTATCTACATGCCGGCTGTGACGGTGTATCAGTTGATCTCCATTCTCGACCATGCCCTGTAAACTGTGGTATCGTTGATCCATTAACTATCATTGCCCTGTAAACTGGTATCCTTGTGATCCATTATATCACGCCCTTTTAAAAACTCTATATCAGTGTGGATCATTATCTAACACGCCCTGTAAACTGTGTATCGGTGTGATCCATTTTCTACCCGCCCAGTAAACATAGTTATCCATTCTCTCCACGCCCTGTAAACTGTGTATCAGTTGATCCATTATCTACACGCCCTGTAAACGTGTATCGTGTGGAACCATTATCTACCTGCCCGTAAACTTGTATCTGTGTGATCCATTAATCTAACGTGCCCTGTAAACTGTGTATCAGTGTGGATCCATTCATCTAACGGCCCAGTAACTAAACTATGTGATCCTTGCTAGCACGCCAATAAACTGTAGTTAGTGTGATCCATTATCTACACGCCCTGTAAACTGTGTATCAGTGGTGATACATTATATACCAGCCCTGTAAACCTGTGTATCAGTGTAATCCATTATCTCCACGCTCTTAAAACCATATCAGTGTGATCCATTATCTAATGCCCTGTAACTGTGTGATTTATTATCTAATCGTCCCTAATAACTGTATCAGTGTGATCCTTATATCCATTCCGTCGCTGTAAACTGTGTATCGGTGTGATCCAATTTTCTACACGCCCAGTAAATTATGTGATCCATTATCTACACGCCCAATAAACTTGTGATCATGTGATCCATTATCTAAACCCTCCCTGTAACTGTGTATCAGTGTGATCCATTATAATACACGCCCTTTAAAACTGTGTATTTTGTGTAATCCATTATCGCCGACCCTGTAAACTGTGTCGGTGTGGATCCATTTTCTAAATGCCCAGTAACTATGTGATCCATATATCTACCACGCCACACGTAAACTTGTAGATCAGTGTGATCCATTATTTACACCGCCTGGTAAACTTGTTATTCCAGTGTGATCTTATCTACACGCACGTAAACGTGTGTATCAGTGTGATCCTCATTTCTCTACAACGCCTGTAACTGTGTATCATGTGACCATTTTCTACACGCCTGTACATCGGTGTATCATGTGATCCATTATACATGCCCTGTAAACGTATATTGTGATCCATTATCTACACTGCACCTGTAAACTGTGTATCAGTGTTGATCCATATCTACCACTACACTCCTGTAAAACTGTGTATCATTGTGATCCATTTATCTACACGCCCTGTAAACTGTGTACGGTGTGATCCATTTTCTACACGCCCTGCAGTAAAACTAGTGTGATCAATTATCTACACGCCCTGTAAACTGTGTATCAATTGTGATCCATTATCTACACGCCCTGTAAACTGTTGTATCAGTGGGTCCATTATCTACCACCCTGTAAACTGTGTATCAGTGTGATCCATTATCTCATGCCCTGTAAACTGTGTATCAGTGTTGCCATTATCTCATGTCCCTGTAAACGTATCGTGTGATCCATTATCTACCCCTGTAACTGTGATCGGGTATCCCTTTCTACATGCCCTGTAAACTGTATCTATCAGTGGTGAACCATTATAAACAGCCCTGTAACTGTGTATCAGTGTGATCCATTATCTACGCTGCCTGTAAAACTGTGTCATCAGTGTGATCCACATATCTAACAGCCCAAGTAAACTGTGTATCAGTGTGATCCATTATTACAGCCCTGTAAACTGTGTATCAGTGTGATTTACATTATATACACGCCCTGAAATGTGTACAGTGTACTCCATATCCTACCAAGCGCTCGAGTAAACCTATCAGTTGTGATCCATTACTAATGCCCTGTAAACTGTGTGATTTTTATCACACGCCCTCCATAAACTGTCACCAGTGTGATCCATTTCTACACGACTCCGTCAAACTTATATTGATCATTATCTAACACATTCCCAGTAAAAAACTGTGTATCAGTGTGGATCCTTATATAATGCATAACGTATCGTTAATCCATCTTTAAGGCCTGTAAACGTGTAGTGTGATCATTTTACACGTGTAAAAATGATCCATGTATCTGACACAGCCCATTAAACTGTGTATCCAGGTGACCATTATCTACCAACCTGTAAATGTGTATCAGTGTGATCCATTACTACATGCCTGTAAAACTGGTATTCCAGTGTATCCATTATATACCACGCCCTGTAAAACTGTTACTGTGTAATCCAATTATCAACACGCCCATGTAAACTGTGTATCGGTGTGTGATCCATTTCTTTTACCCGCCCCGTAAACTATGGAATCCATTATCACTACACTGCCCTTGAAACTGGGTATCAGTGTGATACCATATCTACACGCCCAGTAAACTGTATACCATTATCCATAATACAGCCCTGGTAAACTGTTTGGTATCAGTGTGACCTTTCTACATCGCCCTGTAAACTGTTGATAATCAGTGTGATCCATTATCTACACGCCCTATAAACTGTTGTACCAGTGTGAACCATTATCTTTACGAGCCCTGTAACTGGTATCAGTGTGATCCATTATCTACATCGCCCATATAACTGTATCTCAGTGTGGATCCATTATCTACACGCCTGTTAAACGGTGTATCAGTGTGATCGCATTTCTACAGCAAATACATCGTCTGTCCTTGTGAGTCAGTGTGAGTCATTATCTACACGCCCTACGTGAATCATGCCATTACAGCTGTAATGGTCAGGTGATTATCATTATATACCACGCCCTGTAAACTGTGTATCGGTTTAATCCATATATCTCACGCCCTGTAAATCTGGTATCGGTGTGATCCATTTTCTCAGACACGCCCAGTAAAACTATGTGATCCATTATCTACACGCCCATAAACTTGTATCAGTGTGATCCCATTATCTACACAACCTGTAACCGGGTATCAGTGTGATCCTTAATCTACTGCCGCTGTAAACTGTGGTATCAGTGTGATCAATTATCTACATGCCGCTGTAAACTGTGTATCGTGTGATCCTTTTCTACACCCCATTAAACTATGTGATCCATTCTCTACGCCCCATAAAACTGTGTATCAGTGTGATCCATTATCTCACAACTGTAACTGTGTATCATGTGATCGCATTATCTAACAACACGCCCTGTAACGTGTGTAGCCGGTGTGATCCATTTTCTACACGCCCAGTAAACTATGTGAGCCATTATCTACACTACACTCCCAATAACTGGTATCAGTGGATCCATTATCTACACACCTGTAAAACTGTGTATCAGTGTGATCCATTATCTAACATGCCCTTTAAACTGTGTTCAGTGTGAATCCATTATATACCGCTCCTGTAAACTCTATATATCAAGTGGAATCCAGGTAATCTACACGCCTGTAAACTGTGTATCGGTGTGATCCATTTCTTTTTCTACAACGCCCGTAAACATATGTGATTCCATTAACTTACATACACGCCCTGTAAACTGTGTAACATGTGATCCATTATCTACACGCCCTGTAAACTGTAAATATCAGTGTGATCCATTATCTACACGCCTGTCAACTGTTGGTATCAGTGTGATCCAATTAATCTACACTCCCTATAACTGTACAAGTGTGATCATTATCTACAAGCACGACCTGTAAACGTGTATCAGTGTGATCCATTATCTACACACCCTGTAAACTGTATATCAGTGTGATCCCTTATCTACCAATGCCCTGTAAACTGTGTATCAGTGTGATCCATTTATCTACACGCCCTGTAAACTGTGTAATTCCTAGTGTGATCCATTATCTACACCCCGTAAACTGTGTATCATGTGACCATTATCACAAGCCCTGTAAACTATGTGATCCCTTTCTACCAAAGCACGCCCCCTGTAAACTGTGTATCAGTGTGATCCATTCTCTACACGCCCTGTAAACTGTGGTATCAGTGTGATCCTTATCGCTACATGCCCTGTAAACTGTGTATCAGTGTGATCCATATCGCACAATCCCTGTAACTGTGTATCAGTGTGATCCTTATCTCATGCCGCATAACTGTGTATCAAGTGTGATCCATTAATCTACACGCCCTTTAAACTGTATAGTCAGTGTGAATCCATTATAATACACGCCCTGTAAACTGTGGCTGCGGTGTAATCCATTATCTACCGCAGCCCCTGTAAGAACTTGTATCGGTGTGATCCATTTTTCATAACAACGGCGCCCAGTAAACTATGTGATCCTTATCTAACACGCCCCATAACTGTGTATCATTGGTGATCCATTATCTACAACATACCGCTGTTAAACTGTGTATCAGTGTGATCCATAATACATGCCCTGTATACCTGTGATCGGTGTGATCCATTTCTACACGCCAGTAAATTATTGATCCATTTCTACACGCCCAATAAACTGTAATCGTGTGATTCCCTTATCTACACGCCAATAACTGTATCAGTGTTGATCCATTATCTACCACGCCTGTAAACTGTGTATCAGTGTGATCCATTATATACACGCCCTGTAAACGTGTATTTGTTGTAATCCATTCTCTACACGCCCTGTAAACTGTGTTATCGGTGTGATCCGATTTTCTAAGGCCCCTAAACTATGGTGATCCTTATCCACAACGCCCAAATAACTTTGTATCCAGTGTGTCCATTATCTACAACGCCCTGTAAACTGTGTATCAGTGTGAACATTCTCACATGCCCTGTAAACTGTGTATCATTGTGATCCATTATCTACAATGCCCTGTAAACTGTGTATCAGTGTGATTCCAGTATCTACATGCCGCTGTAAACTGTGTATCAGTGGGATTCCAGTATTACCCGCCCTGTAAACTCTATCTATGCATTGGATCCATTAATCTACACCCCTGTAAACCTGTGTATCGGTGTGATCCCTTTTTCTTACAACCCCCATACAACCTCCCAATACTATGTTACATGTAATGTTTACAGACATATGGTCGGTTAAAGGGTGGACTAGATGGACGTTATGTCTTTATACAACCTCCAATTACATTTACTATGTAACTGTCTATACAGACATTATGGGTAGGGTATAAAGGTTTGACTAGATGCGTAGTCTTTATCATACCCAATACTATGTTTTACTATGTACACTGTTATACAGCGACATTATGTATAGGCGTATAAAGGTTGAGACAGACGGACGTATGTCTTTATACAACCTGCCACATACATGTACTATGTAACGTTATAACAGACATTATGGGTAGGTAATAAAGGTGGATCTACGGAAGGCTATGTCTTTATACAAACCTCCACTACATTTTACGATTGTAACTTGTTATACAGACATTATGTGGTCGGTATAAAAAGGGTTGAGACTAAGGGAATATGTCTTATACAACATCATACTATGTTACATGTGTAACTGTTAATAAGACTTATGGGTAGGGTATAAGGTTGGACTAATGGACGTATGTAGTCTTTATACAACCTCCAATACTATGTTACTATGTAACGTTATACGACATATGGGTAGGGTATAAAGGTTGGACTAGAGGACGATGTCTTATATAACGCACCAATAATAGTTACTATGTAACAATTTTATAAGACATTATGGGTTAAGGTGTAGAAAGGTGGACTAGATTGAGTATGTCTTTATACCACCTCCAATACTATGTTACTATGAATGTATTACAGACATTAGGTAGGTATTAAAGGTTGACTGATGAAGAGTATGTCTTTTAAAAACCTCCAATTACTATGTATCTACGTAACTGTTTTATCATGACGACCATTATGGGTAGGGTATAAAGGTTGGACTGGATGGACGTGATGCTCTTGATCAACCTCCAATACTATGTACTGATGTAACTGTTATAACAGACATATGGGTAAGGGTTAAACGGTGGACACGAGTTGACGTATGTCTTTATCCACCTCCAATACTATGTTACTTGTACTGTTATACCGCCATTATGTAGGGTTATACAAGGTTGGACTAGACGGACGTATGTCTTTACCACCTCCAATACTATGTTACTCTGTAATCGTTACTAGCCGATTATGGGTAGGGTATAAAGGTTGGACTGCATGACGTATGTTCCTTTATATAAACCGCCACACTATGTTACTATGTAGTGATAACAGACTTATGGGTGGGTTATAAGGTTGGAACTAGCGGAGTGTACTGTCTTTATTACCAACAGCCCATACTATGTTTACTATGTAACTGTATACAGGAACATTATGGGTAGGGTATAACGGGTGGACGGACGGACGTATGTTCTTATACAACCTCCACATACTATGTCTTATGTAAGTTATACAGGACATTATGTGGTAGGTGTATAAATTGTTGGACTAGATGGACGTAGTGTCTTTATACACTTGCCAATACTGATGGTATTTCTATGTAAAGTCTGTTATACCACATTAGGGAGGGATAGAAATTGGAGAGACGTATGCTTTAACAAACCTCCAATACCTATGTTAACTATGTAAGTTTCCACAATTATGGGTAGGGTATAAGGTGACTAGAGTGGACGTGTGTCTAAATCAACCTCCAATACTAGTTACGATGTAACTGTCAGAAGACCCACATTATGGGTAGTTAAAGGTCGGCAGCTGATGACGTATGTTCTTTATACAACCTTCCATACTATGTACTATGTAAATGTATAAAGGTAAAACCAATTATGGGTTAGGGTATAAAAGGTCTGACTAGCCACGGACGTTTTATGTCTTTAACCAACCGCCAATAACTATTTACTATTAACTGTTATAACAGAAATTAATGGGTGGTCAATAAAGGTTGGACTAGATGGACGTATGTCTTTAGCCAACCTCCAATACTATGTGTACCTATTAAGTGGATACAGACATTATGGGGTAGGGTATAACGGGCGACTAATGGAAGTATGTCTTTATACAACCTCCAATACTAATGTTTCTTGTCACACCGCTATACAGACATTTATGGGTAGGGTACTAAAGGTTGGGACTAGATCGAGTGGTCTTTATACAACCTCCAATACTTGGTTACTGTGTTAACGTTTACAGGACTTTGGGTAGGGTTATAAAGTTGGAGCTAGACGGACGTAGGTCTTTATAAACCTCAGATACTATGTTACTATGTACCGTCTCAGACAGCTATGGGTAGGTCTATAAAGGTTGGAACTAGATCGGACGTAATGTCTTTATACAACCTCCAATATATGTATACGGTGTAACGCTATAACAGGGACATTTGCGTGTAGGGTATAAAGGTTCGGACTAGCATGAGTAGTTCCTTTATACACTCCAAGACTATGTAGATGTACTGTTTACAGACACTATGGGTAGGGTATAAAGTTGGACTCTAGAGGACGTATGTCTTTATAACAACCTCCATACTATGTTAGCTATTAACGAACGGTTACTAAAGACAGTATGGTAGGGTTAGGGTTATAAAGGTTTGACTAGATGATGTATGTCTTTAACAAACCATCCAATAACTAATGTTTACTATGTAACGTTATGACAGCATTATGGGTAGGGTATAAAGGTTGGACTAGATGACAGTTCCTTTATAAAAAACCTCCAATACTATGTGTTACTATGTAACTCGGTTATAGCAGCATATTATGGTAGGGTATAAGGTATGGACTATAGATGTAGATGGGGTTTTATATAAGCGTGCAATACTATGTTACTAGTAACTGTTAACCAGACATATGGGTAAGGGTATAAAGGGTTGGACTAGAACGGACGTATTCTTTATACAACCTCCAAGAACTATGTTAACTATGTCAACTGTTTATCAGACATTACTGGGTAGGGTATAATGTTTGGACTGGACTAAGGAAGTATGTCTTTATACAACCTCCAATATTATGTTACTAATGTAACTGTTATACAGGACCAGTATGGGTAGGGTATAAGGTTGGACTAGTGGACGTATTCTTTATACAACCTCCAATACATGTTACTAGTAACTGTTATAGAACATTATGGGTAGGGAATATAAAGGTTGGACTAATGGACTGTATTGTCTTTAACAACCTCCAATACTTAGTACTATAGGTAACTGTTATACGACATTAGTGGGTAGTGGGTATAAAGGTTGGAACTAGATTGGACGTATGTCTTTCTACACCTCCAATACTATGTTACTATGTACTGTGTATACAGACATTATGGGTAGGGTGAAAGGTTGGATCTAATGGACGTATGCTTTTATACAACCCTCCCCCCCCCAATACTATGTTACTAGGTAAGTTATACAAGACATAGTGGGTAGTTATAAGGTTGGACGTGATGGAGGTAATGTCTTTATAAACCTCCAACTATGTTCCTAGTCACTCGTTATATGACATTATGGTGTAGGGTTTATAAAATGGGTTGGAACTGACTGTAGTGGTACTTTATACAACCTTCCAATTACTATGTTACGTTGTAACGTTATGACAGACACTTATGGGTAGGTATAAAGGTTGGACTAGACTGGACGTTGTCTTTATACACCTCCATACTATTTACTATATGAACTTTTAACAGACATATGGGGTAGGGTAAAAAGGTGGGACTAGATGGACTATGTCTTTTACAAACCTCCAATCTATTTATATGTAACTGTTATACGACTATGGGGTAGGGTTAATAAAGGTTGGACATAGGTGGGACGTATGTCTTTATACAAACCCCAATACTATGTTACTATTACGTTTTAGAACATTTGGTAGGTATAAGGTTGGACTAGATGGACTAGTTTCTGTATATCACCTCCAAACTAGTGTTAACTGTGTAACGGTTATACAGACAATTATGTAGGGTATAAAAGGTTGGACTAGATGGATTATGTCTTTATACAACCTCCAATACTATGTGATAGTGTAAACTGTTATAGGCGACCATTTGGGGTAGGGTATAAAAGGTTGGACTAGATGGACGTATGCTTTATGACAAAACATCATACTATGTTATATGTAACTCGTTATAGAGACATTAGGGTAGGGTTAAAGGTTGACTAGCGGACGTAGTCTTATACAATCTCCAATACTAGTTACTATAACTGTTATACAGACATTATGGGTAGGGTTATAAGGTTGGACTGGAGAGGAGTATGTCTTTATACAAACCTCCAATACTAGTTACTATGTAACTGTTTATAGACATATGGGTAGGGTATAGGTTGGACTGATGGACGTAGTCTTTATAAACCTCCAATACTATGTTATTGTAAACTGTTATACAGACATTATGGGTGTATAAAGGTTGGACTGACGGACGTAGTATTTATACAACCCAATACTATGTTACTATGTAACTGTTATAAGACATATGGGTAGGGTATAAAGGTGGACTAGACGGACGTAATGTCTGTTATTACAACCTCCAATACTATGTTACTATGTAACTGTTATACAGGACATTATGGGTAGGTATAAAGGTTGGACTAGTGGACGTGTGTCTTTATACACACTCCAAACTATGTTACTATGTAACTGTTATAAGACATTATGGGTTAGGGTATAAGGTGGACTAGATGACGTATGTCTTTATACAACCTACATACTATGTTAATATGTAACTGTAAAGACAATTATGGGTAGGGTATAAAGGTGGATAGATGGACGTATGGTCTTATACAACCTCCAAGACTAGTTACTATGTAACTGTTTATAGGACATTATGGGTAGGGTATAAGGTTGGACTGATGACGTATGTCTTTATACAACCCTCCATACTATGTTACTATGTAACTGTTATACGACATATGGGTAGGGATAAAGGTTGGACTGGATGAGTATGTCTTTAGTAAAACCTCCAATACATGTTACATGTAACTGTTTATAAGACATTATGGGTAGGTGTATAAGGTTGGACTGATGGACGTGTAGTCTTTATAAACCTCCAATACTATGTTACTGTTAACTGTTATACAGACATTATGGGTAGGGTATAAAGGTTGGACTAGATGGACGTATGTCTTTATACAACCTCCAATACTATGTTACTATGTAACTGTTATACAGACATATGGGTAGGGGATAAAGGTTGGACTAGATGGAGTATGTCTTTATACAACTCAATAATTGTTACTATGTAACTGATACAGACATTATGGGTGGGTATAAAAGGTTGGACTAGATGGACGTATGTCCTTTATACAACCTCCATACTATGTTACTAGTAACTATATAGACATTATGGTAGGGTAAGGGTGACTAGATGGACGTATGTTCTTATACAACCTCCAATACTATGTTACATGTTAAATGTATACAGACATATGGGTAGGGTAAGAAAGTGGACTGGATGGAAGTATGTCTTTATACAACCTAATAAATTTACTGTTACTGTAATACTGTTATAACAAGAGACATTATGGGTAGGTATAAAGGTTGGACTAGATGGACGTATTGTTTATACAACCTCCAATACTTGAACTATGTAAACTGTATACAGAACATTATGGGTAGGGTATAAAGGTGGACTAGGATGGACGTATGTCTTAACAACCATCCAATACATATGTTACTATGTAACTGTTATACAGACTTATGGGTAGGAGTTATAAGGTTGGACTGATGGCGTATGTCTTTATAAACCTCCAAAATATGTTACTATGTAACTGTTATACAGACATATGGGTAGGGTATAAAGGTTGGACTAGAAGGACGTATGTCTTATAAAACCTCCAATTACTATGTTACTATGTAACTGTGTATACAGACATATGGGTAGGGTAAAAGGTTGGACTAGAGGACGTATGTCTTTATACAACCTCCAATACTATGTTACTATGTAACTGTTATCAGGAACATTATGGGTAGGGGAATAAGGTGTGGACGAGAGGACGTATGTCTTATACAACCTCCAATACTATGTTAATATGTAACTGTTTAAGACATTATGGGTAGGGTATAAAGGTTTGGACTATGGAGTATGTCTTATACACTCCAATACTATGTACTATGGAACTGTTATACAGAATGATGGGTAGGGTATAAAGGTGGACTAGATGGAGTATGTCTTATACAACTCCAATACTATGTTACTATGACTGATGTATTACGTTAGACATTTGAATGCATAGGAATAGGGTATAAAAGGTTTGGTACAGATGAGGATTAACTTTATACGAATTGCAAATAACATAATTAGAAGCGTACAATAGTAACGATGAAATACAGAATCCACCGTCATGGGTAGGGATAAAGCCTCATCTGTTGTTAACTTCCACGATGCCAACGTGTCTTTATACACTCCCCAAACAGACATGTAACTCGCAGGGAGCTGCTTTAGCCAAGTGTGGTCCAGTGGGTGGAAGGTAAGAGGTTGAGACTAGAATGGAACGATTCTTATAACAACCGTCTTTACGGTTGTTGGAATGTACTGTTATACAGAGCGAATTCGGTATATATAGTTGGACGGATGACTTGTCGTATATACTCAGGGATCTTGTTACGGAGGGAGCCTGTCTGAATACAGGACCTGCGTATGAGGGGTAGGTTAATTATAGTAGAGCGACATGGAAGGAAGTATGGGTCTTTAGTAATAGGTAAACTCATGGAAGGTGTTATTGGTAACTGGTTGATTGACAATTTGGTGATGTATGCGGCTAGGTTGATATGACGAGTGTCTTTATCAATCCATTATGTTTATGATGGTGTCGACATTGATGGGCTAGGGTATTGAGGTTGCTGCGGTGTTGTGAGTTGTCTGCTAGTTACTCCATTATGTTATTGTTCTGTAGACATATGCTAGTGACGAGTAGACTGCTATACAACCAATATATGTCTATGTAATGTCTTAAGACATGCATATGTGGGGTTTAATGAGACTATCTTTTACACCTCAATAACTGTTCTTGTAACGAAGACTTTGGTAGGCTAAGGTTGGTGACGGTTGTGCTTATCGCTAATGTGTTCTGTTATGGGTACTGTTAGACTCATTATGGTGTATATTGGACTGAGATGTGCGTTGTCTTATAACCTATAGATGTATGTTGTGGTACAGCTTTGGTAGGTACTAAAGGTGGACGATGGCTTGTCATGTATACCTATACTATGTACTATTCTGTTATATTAGTGCTTGTGTATTTAGCTATGAAATTGATGCTTAAGAGGCTGTTTGTAGTTGCGACTGTGCTTTTAGTGATTTGTTTGTGCATTTGTATTCAATATTCTGAAGCCAGCTGTTCTATGATAAGAAGATATACATGGATCACCGCTCTTTGTTTGCATATTGGTGATTGGTGATTGTGTAGAACCTTCTGCCTGTGTTAATGCTGTGCTTCCAGTGTCTCCTGCCCGACTTGGTGCTATACTCGCCAGGGCTGGAGCTGCTTGTTGCGTGTTTGTCAGCTGCCGCTGCTTGATGAGCGGGGGGGTAACTGACGTTCATACTTGCTTGCTTGGTGTGAAGTCTCGCAGTGCTGGTCTTTGCTTCGGTCTGCTTTAGGGCTTTGGGGGTGCTGTGCTTGCTTGACCTGCTATCTGGGCTGGCTATGGGGCAGTGTTAGAATGGGGAGTCTGGTCCGAATGGTGAGGCTACTACATAGGGGCACACATTTAGTATATGATGTAGGGAAGATTCCAGAGAATCATAGGAAAAGATACAGCAGGGTCTGAGTCTGGGGATTGTGCGGTACTTCTGGGTCCTTTTGGGTGTTTGGGGTCCCTGTGTGTAGGTGGTCGGGGCCTTTCTAGACTTCTGTACGGCTGCCATGTAGATATAGAATATAAGGTGCCAGGTCCAGGGAAAGAGGTCCTGCCTGGTAACTGCCGTGTTCTGGAGCTTAGGGCATCTGGGGGGATCCGGGTCACATCCACGTCCAGTAGTTTCTTTGGCTTGTGGTTTCTGTGGATCCTTCAAAAAACGTGAAGGAGAAGAGGAAGTTGGAATAGATATAGATGGGAAAACTATGGGGGGTTATTGACGCCTTAGTCTGTGTTCCTGGAATCCTTGGACCAGTCGAGGCCTCCAGTTACTTCTCAATAGTGTTTCTTCAAAAGGTGTCTAATAAATGGTGGGGGTAGGACTTACTGTATCATCACTGTGATGGAGCTTAGTGAGCAGGAAGAGGGACATTGAGGTATTTGTGGTATTGATTATGTGTTGTGGCAATGTATGTGGGAGTTTATATAAAGTTGTCATCTCAAATATATCACGATGGGTGCACAGGTGGGTGAATAGCAGATGGAAACATTCCAGTAAACAAGAGTGAAGATTTATTGCACATTTATGGTAATGGTGCCCATTATATGTGTATGTTGACTAGGAACCAGCTTGCTGTGGGTAGTGACCGGTGTGTTGACCAGGAACCCAGCTTGTTGTGTGTAGTGACTGGTGTGTGTTGACCAGGGAACCCACCTTGTTTGTGTGTATGACCCGTGTGTGTTGACCAGGAAACACAGCTTGTTGTGTGTAGTGACCCGTTTGTGTGACTAGAACCCAGTTGTTGTGTGTAGTGACCCGTGTGTTGACCCGGAACCCAGCTTGTTGTGTGTTGACTAGGAACCAGCGGTTGTGTGTAGTGACCGGTGTGTTGACTAGGAACCCAGCTTGTTGTGTGTTGACTAGGAACCCAGCTTGTTGTGTAGTGACCGGTGTTGACTAGGAACCCAGCTTGTGTGTGTAGTGACCCATGTGTGACTAGGAACCCAGCTTGTTGTGTTTAGTGACCGTGTGTTGATCAGGAACCCAGCTTGTTGTGTGTTGATAGGAACCCAGCTTGTTGTGTGTAGTGACCGGGTGCGGAACCCATGTGTGTGTTGACTAGGAACCCAGCTTGTTGTTTGTGACTAGGAACCCAGCTGTGTTGTAGCGGTGTTGACTATAGGAACCCAGCTTTGTTGTGTAGTGACCGTGTTGACCAGGACCAGCTTGTTGTGTGTATGACCCGTGTGTTGACTAGGAAACCAAGCTTGTTGTGTAGGACCGTGTGTTGACTAGGAACCACCTTTTTGTGTAGGAGTTGACAGAACCAGTGTGTTGTGTGTGTGTTGACTAGGAACTTAGCTTGTTGTGTGTAGTGACCGGTTATGTGTGTGTGACTACGAACCCAGCTTGTGTGTGTAGTGACGGTGTGTGTTGACTAGAAACCCAGCTTGTTGTGTGTAGTGACCGTGTGTTGACTAGGAATCCAGCTGTTGTTGTGTGTAGTGTGACCGTGTGTTGACCAGGAACCCAGCTTGTTGGTGCAAGTGGACCCGTGTGTTGACCAGGAACCCAGCTTGTTGTGTGGAGTGACCGTGGTGTTGACCAGGAAACCACCTTGTTGTGTTGTAGTGCCCGGTGGAGTGTCTAGGAACCCCTTGTCGTGTGTTGTCTAGGAACCCAGCTTGTGTGTGTGGGGACCCGTGTGTTGACTAGGAACCCAACTGTTGTGTTAGTGCCCGTTGTTGATTAGGAACCCAGCTTGTTGTGTGTATGACCCGTGTGTGTTAGGAACCCGCGTGTTGTGGTAGTGACCCGTGTGTTGACTAGGAACCCAGCTTGGTGTGTGTTGACTTTCTCCTTCACCTCCAGGGTAGTTGACTTTATGTGACACAGAGACAAAAACTACAACAAATTCTATTTACAACAATGTAAAGTTCAATGTCCTGGTTGAGATTTTCCATGACAATTGGCTGATTGTCCCATGTTACATTTCTAACCATAGTTCCCCTTGGTTAAAGGAAATATCACAAGTGTAATAATAATGGACCCCACGGGTGTGGACAGCTCGGGGGCCCACCTTGTCTCTCTGTTGTTTGTGTGTTTGGGATTCCTGGGGGTTTCAGGGACAAACCATAAAGACAAACTATAGATATGTAATGTGGTCCAGAGTCCAATCAACAACGATACAAATACCCCATTCTTGGGAGCTTACAACACCACAAACCCAGGGTTTATTTACGTCCCACGTTATCAGAAATGTGATAATCCGTTTTTCACTTTACATGTACACGTGACACATGGTTTCACGCTTTACTAGATCGCGATCTGACAAGGTACCGGATGCTGTTTTTGTTATCAGATTGTGTTATGAATAGGATACAGTAGAATGTGTGAATCGGAATTGAGTTGAACTGCAATACCACAGATAAGTTATTAACCACACATTTTATAAAAATACTTCCGCACACCAGTTTATATGACTATAATTTACAGTAGAAGTGGTCTAGCACCTAACTCGTGCTGTGCTACAGGGGCATTAAGCAGAAACCCACAGGAAAGATCCATATAAAAGGCCCCAAACTTAGCACTCTGACCAATGACTCACAACGTTTATTACATAAACCCTCAACCTTGATTTCCCAACTCCCAGTATATACCTATAATATGCCCAAAGAATGGGGCTTATCCAATCAGTAGTAATAACATTATTAAAAGCAGGAAATGTACGTAAATAGCCAAAATGAGCGGATGGAGGGGTAAACAGCGCAACCAGGAGATGTAATGACTTCCCCTGACAGTCGGATATAATGTTACTTTCCAGCAGCTTGACCAGTTGCAATTGTCCCAAATCAAGTATCCAATTCAGGAGAATATGACACTGTGATACACTGAATCCAGATAGGATGAGAGATACAGTGCTCATAGAAAAGATAATCAATGCACATTCCTGGGCCCATACAATATCATTATCTGCACACTAGCATACATTATAAACATAGAAAAGATAATCAATGCACATTCCTAGGCCCCCTACAATATCATTATCTGCACACTAGCATACATTATAAATATAGAAAGATAATCAATGCACATCCTGGGCCCCATACAATATCATATTATCTGTTATAAGATATCTATATTAATATAAACATAGAAAAGATAATCAATGCACATTCCTGGGTCCCATACAATATCATATTATCTGCACACTGGCATACATTATAAACATAGAAAAGATAATCAATGCACATTCCTGGGTCCCATACAATATCATATTATCTGCACACTGGCATACTTATAAACATAGAAAAGATAATCATGCACATTCCTGGGCCCCATACAATTCATATCTGCACACTGGCATACTTTATAAAACATAGAAAGATAATCAATGCACATTCCTAGTCCCCATACAATATCATATTATCTGCACACTGGCTACATTATAAAAATAGAAAAGATAATCAATGCACATTCCTAGGCCCCATACAAATCATATTCTTGCACACGGCATACATTATAACATAGAAAAGATAATCAATGCACATTCCAAGGCCCCATACAATATGATATATCTGCACACTGGCATTACATTATAAACCCAGCTAAACATAGATAATTTTTAGCTGGGTTTTTTTTTTGCATTTCTTGGATCAACTGTTAGGTAGGGTTAAAAAAAAAAGAGGGTGAATAGGTTGGACTTGATGGACGTATGTCTTATTCAACCTCAATTAATGTTATATGTAATACTTCCGAACTACGCGTCCTGCCAAACTAACTACCGCGTCCTGCCAAACTAACTACCGCGTCCGCCAAACTAACTACCGCGTCCTGCCAAACTCACTACCGGTCCTGCAAACTCCCTACTGCGTCCTGCCAAAACTCACTACCGACGTCCTGCCAAAACTCACTACGCGTCCTGCAAACTCACTACCGCGTCCTGCCAAACTAACTACAGAAATAACTACCATATACTGCAAAAACAACCTCCATATCTTGCCAAACTGACTACCAAACTAAGTACGTATCCTGAAAACTAACTATCAAACTAACTACCTATTCTGCGAAATAACTACCGTATCCTGTCCGAATTAACTACCAAACTAACTACTGTATTCTACTGAACTAACTACCGTATCCTGCCAAAGTATTGTTGGTGCAAACTCCAATCGGCACAGGATTTCAAAGGGGCAGCGGAACAGCCAATAACCCCGGCACATAGGCAAGCCACTAGAAATAGATGTTAATGACATGATCCCCAGTGCCAACAACCACAAATATAAACTTCCCTTTAAGAACTCCATCTCAGTTGTGACTACCTTCCTGAAACAGTCGTTGGAGGAAAAGTTATGGCGGATCGAGGTCTTCCAGCCCTGATAATTCCCTTTAAAGAATGGGAACAGTGTGCTTCATATCCTGCAGGATCTGGGGAGGAGAGAAAACAGGACTGTTACATGGTGGTATGTTACACACAGACATGTATCATCACTACATGTGTGTATTGTACACCAGACATGTATTCATCACTACATGTGTGTTATGTTGCTACTGTAAATATAAGGATATTAGAAGTCCACTGAGGAGTTCTGTGTCTATATAAAGGTACAATGACCAGACTGAGTATACAGGGAAATCTGGGTACCAACTCATGTATTATAAGGATAAGGTATCCCCTACTGTAAATTATAAGGATATTAGAAGTCACTGAGGAGTTCTGTGTCTATATAAAGGTACAAGGACACAGACTGAGTTATACAGGGAACTCTGGGTACCACTCATGTACTATAAGGGATAATGTATCCCCTACTGTAAATTATAAGGATATTAGAAGTCATCTGAGGAATTCTGTGTCTATATAAAGGTACAAGGACACAGACTGAGTTATACAGGGAACTCTGGGTACCACTCATGTACTATAAGGGATAATGTATCCCCTACTGTAAATTATAAGGATATTAGAAGTCAAGTCACTGAGGGGTTCTGTTTCTATATAAAGGTACAAAGACACAGACTGAGTTATACAGGGAACTCTGGGTACCACTCATGTATTATAAGGATAATGTATCCCCTACTGTAAATTATAAGGATATTAGAAGTCAACGAGGAGTTCTGTGTATATAAAGGTACAAGGACACAGACAGAGTTATACAGGGAACTCTGGGTACCACTCATGTATTATAAGGGATAATGTATCCCTACTGTAAATTATAAGGATATTAGGGTTATACAGGTAAGGGAACTAAAAGGTGAATGGATATCTTTCTATTTAATTTGGCTTGAAAAAGCCAAATTCCTGTTCTTTCTATTTGTTCTTCTTCCGTTTTATTCTTCCGCTTTTTTGGACCGTATCTCCTCCCACAGTTTTTGAGCTAGAGACATGAAATTCGGTACAGACGTGCGGGGCATATAGGAGAAGTGTGCTATCTTCTAGCTAAGGAATCCGCGGAAGCGTTACGGCGTTATTGGCGAATTTCTGAACATTTTTTCCCATAGACTATAATGGTAACAATCCTCAAATGTGGATATTTCAAAACAGTTTTTTTTCATGGTCATAAATACAAATGGTGATACCCCCAACCCCCCACACAGACCCAGGTACACCCACCTACTGACCTACCTTTCCATTCCCATGGAAGCCATATTTAAAGGGTAACTAAAGTCAAAAAAACTCATTTAGATTTATCCTCAATAAAAGATAGTTTTATGGTTATAAACACAAAAAAGACATACCCCTCAACCAGACCCAGGTACACACACCTACTGATCTACTTATCCATTACTGTGGCAGCCATACTTAAAGGGTAACTAAAGTCAAAAAAACTAATTTAGATTTATCCTCAATAAAAGATAGTTTTATGATTGTAAACACAAAAAAGACATACCCCCTCAACCAGACCCAGGTACACCCACCTACTGATTTACTTATCCATTACTGTGGCAGCCATACTTTAAAGGGTAACTAAAGTCAAAAAAGTAAATTTTGATCAATAATCAAAAAACTTTAGACGTGATACAGGTATACACAGCTACTGACCTCCATTACTGTTGCAGCCATACTTAAAGGGTAACTAAAGTCAAAAAAACGAATTTTGACCAATCATCAAAAAAGTTTTTTTTTTTTTTTAACTCTCAACCCGAAACGGGTACACACACCTACTGATCTACTTATCCATTACTGTGGAAGCCATACTTTAAAGGGTAACTAAAGTCAATAAAGCTAATTTTGATCAATAATCAAAAAACTTTGTTTTTTTAACCCCCAACGTGATACAGGTATACACACCTACTGATCTACTTATCCATTACTGCTGCAGCAATACTTAAAGGGTAACTAAAGTCAAAAAAAATAATTTTGAACAATCATCAAAAAAGTTAGTATTTTATTCCCCAACCTGATATGAACACACACACACCAACTGACCTACCTTTAATGCATGTGACATATTAAAAGGGTAAGTAAAAAACAACAATGCCCTCTTTATTGACATTATTGAGTTTTAAAATCTGCAGCACAAACACACAAATTCCCTTCCAAAATGCAGTCTTTCAAGCCAAATTCAAAGTTTATACTTAAACTTCCCCTTTCTAGTTATATATTACTATGCTGGTTACTTTATAATATATAACATGATTATGATAATGTCCTACCACTGATACCACTGGTCATGTAGAGGTTAAATTCAGGTATAAAAAGTCCCCCAGATGGTATAGGGAGGGTCCCTGTATAGTTATTTATATGCATAAAAGTCCCTTCCCTTATTTATCATAACAAGGACAGAAAGACAATGATAGGGAAAGTTTGACTGCAGGTGATCTGGACTGTGTGTGTTTATCTCTGGGTTCACTGTCCATCAGAGATAGAGAGGTGGGAGGGTTGTAAGTAAATACATAACATGAGATTTCACACATTGGTACTAGAGAAGTTCCAAACTGATGAGTTTCGTCCAGTTTTCAAATTTAACTTTAAATTCAAAATTCGAAGATTTGAAGACGGACCCATAGAAGTTTCAATCGATGTTAAGGATGAAATAGTAATAGTCGGTTACTGTAAATAACACAGGGACCTGGGGAATGGACTGGGGATCCGTAAATAGAACCAAAACTCATTTAAAAACTCTTTCCTCTCGATCGGACTGTTTTCGAGCTTCTGCATTCTATTTTTGAGGGTTACCGAAATCGAACGCTACTTTCGAGGGTTACCGATATTACAAACTTTTTCTACTAATTTTCATTTTCGATAATCATCTACTTTCGATTTCGATAATCATCTTCTTTCAATTTCGATAATCATCTTCTTTCAATTTCGAATCTACTTTCAATTTCGAATCTACTTTCAATTTCGATAATCATCTACTTTCAATTTCGATAATCATCTACTTTCAATTTCGATAATCATCTACTTTCAATTTCGATAATCATCTACTTTCAATTTCGATAATCATCTACTTTCAATTTCGATAATCATCTACTTTCAATTTCAATAATCATCTACTTTCAATTTCAATAATCATCTACTTTCAATTTCAATAATCATCTACTTTCGGGTTTTGTTAATTCCAGGAGTTCCCGGAAGTTTCATGGGGACTTTGAAACCCTCGGATTCGATTAGAAACTGGGTTCTATTAAAACACCCAGTTCATCCCTAATTGGTAAAGGGGTGCAACTACAAGAGGAGCAACTGCAGGGGGGCCTGGGAGCCAAGGGCCCCCCATCCTATTTTTTTATGACAGATATAGCCTCATCCCACTTATTTTTCATTTGTTTGTGGTACGATTGTGGTGGGATTGCCTGGGTCCATTTTAGAACCTTCAGGCTTATCCCATTCAAGGCCCCCTAGATGCTTCCTGGGGGCAGATAGGAACAGAAAGGGAGGGAAAGTTTGTAGAGGTTCCCAAAGTCTACTGGCCAAGGGGACCTATGCAGCCTCTCTCTAGCCTTATGGCTGATCGGCTATGGGCTAAATGGAGAGGCAGATGGTCCCTAATCACTTGCACCTTTTTGCGCTAGGTGTAAGTTTCACCAGAATGCACGACCCCGGGCTTTCAATAAAATAGAAAAAGTTATATCCTCCCTCCTAGAAAACCACATGGATTGGGGCCCTATCATAGTTTTACAGGGGGGCCCAGTGATTCCTAGTTACAACACATGGGAGGAATGTAACCAACTACAGATAGAAATAATCTATATCTCAGCTGGGAATTTGTGAAAATTGTTTATAATAAATTAAATATATTCAGCGGTAATATCGTTATAATCAGTGTTTAGCTATGTCATCAGTTATAATCAGTGTTTAGCTATGTCATCAGTTATAATCAGTGTTTAGCTATGTCATCAGTTATAATCAGTGTTTAGCTATGCCATCAGTTATAATCAGTGTTTAGCTATGTTATCAGTTATAATCAGTGTTTAGCTATGTCATCAGTTATAATCAGTGTTTAGCTATGTCATCAGTTATAATCAGTGTTTAGCTATGTCATCAGCTATAATCAGTGTTTAGCTATGTCATCAGCTATAATCAGTGTTTAGCTATGTCATCAGTTATAATCAGTGTTTAGCTATGTCATCAGTTATAATCAGTGTTTAGCTATGTCATCAGTTCATCAGTTTATCTGTGTTTAGTCTATTCATCGTTATAATCGTGTTTACGCTTGTCACAGTTATTTCAGTGTTTAGCTATGCCATCAGTTAATCGTAGTTTAGCTATTCACAGTATAATCAGGGTATTAGACTATGTCATCAATTGTATAATAGTGTTTAGCTAGGTCATCTGTATTATACTCAGTGTGTAGCTATGTCTCATTATAATCAGTGTTTAGCTATGTCACTAGTTATAATCATGGTTAGCTATGTCCATCTTATAATCAGGGTTTAGATTATGTTATCAGTTATAATCAGTGTTTATCTATGTATCGAGTTAAATCAGTGTTTGCTATGTCCATCAGTTATAATCAGTGTTTATCTATTTATAGCTATAATAGTGTTTAGCTATGTTATCAGTGATACATCCGTAGTTAGCTTGTCATCAGTATAATCAGTGTTTAGCTATGTCATCAGTATAATCAGTGTTTAGCTATGTAACCAGTTATAATCAGTGTTAGCTATGTCATCAGTATAATCAGTGTGTAGGCTTGTCAACAAATTGGTTTTTAATTGGGGTATAAAATAACACTTGCCATATGAAGGGTTAATGCTCCCGTCATATGGTCCTATTGGTTTGTTATTATTAGCCCAGTGTAATGACATTGAGAGTGATACAATGTGTCCCCAACCCCCCGTTTGGCATTACCTGTAGTGGGGGATCATATACATAATATTGTAGGTGGGGTCCTCAGTAAAACCCTCAGTAAACAGTCAGGTCTGCATGTAGGACTAGGAAGTGTGGCGATCACCCCTACCATGGACAATGACCTTAACACCTTGGGGACCTGCTTCCTTGCCATCTCACTCACCGCTCCCCATGGAAAAGCATACATGCTCCCAGAAACCACAAGGACAGGGATGGTTTCTGGTCTCTCCCAAGGCAGAGAGTGGGGATGAGGAGAGGGAACCCGACTCTACGGTGGACTGTACAAAGAAAACCAAGACCTCCAAGAAGAAGAACTACCAGAGATACGCCAAACCGCCATATACCTACCTGGCCATGATCGCTCTGGTCATTCGATCATCTCCGGAGAAGAGATTGAAACTTTCCCAGGTAACCACTATAAACGTTTTCCTAATGTACCCCATATGAACTGACGGGGGGGCTCGGATTGTGTCATATAGTGGATTATAATAGGATGAGTGCACATGGACGTTTAGATAGATACAGATGTATGTAGATTAATACATTCCAACTATCATTTTTTAAAGGAGAGCTCAAGTATTAAACACTTCCATGTGTCCATGATTCTCCCAGTCTTTACTTAAGGTGGCCATACGCTACGTACGACAGATGTCCAATCTTTCATAAGATAAACGTCCAATCTGTCTAGAACCGCCGAGCCCGTTCCTTTAATTAATTAGATCACCGCTGCTTGTGCAATGTGATATCTCAAATCTATGTCTGCCTAGTAGTGTATGGGCAGCTTTACTGGGTACAGACCATCCAATAATATAGCCGTCCTACAGATATTGCAGTGTACTGGTTGGTCAAGCCGAAATATTGGATGGTTTCTTTGGTTGGACAGACCACACGTCCATCCGTCCGAATCGTGTACGTGGCAAATGTGGAAAAGCATGCTACTTTTGCCGACAAGCCGTTCAGGTCCCGTCCTGGCCGAGTCAATCGGAAGTTGCACGTGAACCGGTCAGTCGGTGCCCAAAAGGATTGGCACGTGGGTAGCCACGAAAACGTTCACTACTACACTCCCCATTTACTTTTTCACCCCCCAGCACAGGGAAATACAAAGAAGCTGATAACTCCTCTCTCTCTCTGTGTAATCCCACTTGAGCATGTCGTGGACCAGTGGGTTAGGGGAGGGGTGGGAATTTCTCGTAGTGCAATGTGAAGGTTCTGGTTAGGGATTACGTGTGTTAATCAGACAATGGGGGTTATGTGTAAAAAAGCTTTTCCTGGGCTGCATCCTAATCAGATGTTGGTCTTCACGTGATCTACTGCAGTGAGGTAATAATTTACTTGGTTGTGTAGCACAACTTGGCCTGTTCACGGAGGAATTTTCAATTCCTGACGCCACAAGCGAGACCGTCGATCGGGACAAACACGATCGGCCGTAATTTACCCACCATATCCAATCACCCGCTTGTCCGATCTGGGCACATGGGCAACCGACATTGGTCGTCAGCGTCGGAAGAAACTGCATATTTTACGAAAAATCTGCTTGTGTGTACCCAGCCTTATTATACCAGTATAACTATAATATCTATATATTATATATCGCTATATCACACATCTATATATATTTATATCGCTATAATCACCTCTATATAATTATATATCGCTATATCACAGACTCACACACCTTACATTATATTCCCTATAGCACACACCTTAATTATATATCTATATCACACCCTATATATTTATATATCCCTAGTCACACAACCTATAATTATATAGCCCTATAATCACACCACCATATATATTTATATATCCTATAAATCACACACCTGATATTATTCTCCCCTATATCACCACCTATATATTATATATCGCTATATCACACACCTATATATTATATATCCCTATTCACACACCTATATATTATATATCCCCTAGTATCACACACCTATATATTATATATCCCTATATCACACACCTATATATTATATATCCCTATATCCACCACCTATATTTAAGATTTTGACATCCCTAATATCACACCCTATATTATATATCCCTATATCACACACACACCTATATATTTATAGCCCTATATCACCACCTATATATTATATAATCCCTATATCACACACCTATATATTAGAATATCCCTATAATCACACACTATTATTTATATATCCCTAGATCACCAACCTAGATATTTATATAATCCCTTATCACACACCTATAATTATTATATCCCTATATCACACCCCTAATATATTATAATCCCTATATCACAACCCTAATATATTATATAATCCCTATATCACACTACTATATAATATAACCCTTCTCACACATCTATCTATTATATTATCCTTAACACACCTATATATTATTCTCCTTTACTATATCACACATCTATATATTATATATCCCTATATTACACATCTATATATTATATATCACTATATTACACATCTATATATTATATATCACATAGTTAACCTCTATATATTATATTCCCTATGCAACACACCTATATATTATATATCCCTATATCAACACACCTATATATTATATATCCCTATATCCACACCTATATCTTATATATCCCTATATCACCCATCTATATACTATATATCCCTATATCACACATCTATATATTATATATCACTATTACACATCTATATATTATATATCCCTATATTACACATCTATATATTATATATCACTATATTACACATCATTAGTAATATATCACCACTCTAGAGATGGTATACTGTATATATACATCTATAATATTATATATCTCTATCTTACACCTCTATACATATAATCCTCTATAATCAACATCTACAGATAATATCTTTATATATTACACTATATTATACATCTATATATTATATATTTCTATATTACACATCCAAATATTCTATATGTCTATATAACATATATACATTATATTTCTTTATATTACACATCTATATATTATATACCTTTTTTTAAACAGTATCTTGCTTGCGCTTGGGGGTATGGGTGAGGGGAAGGGTTACCACACAAGAAGTCAAAAAATACTACTAGGTTAAGAACTCAGATCTCTGGTAAAAATCCTGTTTAAAAATGACACATTCCATATATTAATTAGCAACTTCACCACCACTTGTGTCTAGCCACCACTAGGGGCCTGCAGGCTTCACTCTGTGCTGTTCTGCTTCTGAATGCTTGCTTTGTCTGTATAGTTCCCAAAAACCTCTGCACACAGGAATAAGGTTGCCACAAACTTTTTATTATAGCAATAAAAACAATAAAAAGCACTAAAAAGTTAACCTTGCCAAAAACGTCCATTAGCAGTTTTTGAGTTGCACCTCTCATCTATGTTGTGGCCCCTTTTGTCGTGCTTGTGAGGTAGTTTCCTACGGCGTTGCGCTGTTTCTAAATCCTTACAGCTTCATCAGGAGGATGGCGTAGAGGATTAAAACACGACCTAGGACTACTCACAAGCCACACTTAAAGGGCCCATCCATAGCAGAGGAGGTCAACTCAAAAACTGCTAATGGACGTTTTTTTTGCAAGCTTTTTTTAGCTGCTTTTTATTGTTTTTAATTGCTATAATAAAGTTTTTTTGTCAACCTTATTCCTGTGTGCAGAGGTTTTTGGGAACTCAGACCAGAGCAAGCCATCCGAAACTCAGCAAGTGAGCCTGCAGTGCCCTAGTGGTGGATAGCCCACACGTTGAGTGGTTGAATTTAATTTTAAATATATGGAAGTGCTTTTAACAGGTGTGTTTTACAGAGATCTTGATCTAACCTATTTAATTATTTTTTTACTTCTTGTTAACCCTTTCCCTACCCATACCCCTAAGCGCAAGCAAGATACTTTAAAGATTTTTAAACTCTCAGTGGACACATTGCAGTGCCGGCCACCCTCTTAGAGCCATTCCCTACCACACCATAGCGCGGAAGTAACCCAATCTACTATTATATACCTTTATATTACATATCTATAATTATATATCTTTATATTACACATCTATATATTATATATCTCTATATTGAACATCTGTATATTAGATATGTCTATATTACACATCTATATCTTATATATATATCTCTATATTACCCATCCAAATATTCTTTGTCTATATAACATGTATACATTATATTTCTTTATATTACACATCTATATATTATATACCTTTATATACCTCTATATTATATATCTTTTCATAGTACCCTCTATATATTATATATCTCTTATATTTGCACCTCTGGGCTTATTATATTATCACATAGCTTCCACATCTCTCGTATAATATATCTTTATATTAAACATCCTTATATTATCTTTATAATATATATCTATATATTAAAGAACTGTTTATAGTTTGTATCCATATTTTACATATCTGTATATAGCACCGGTTATGTCATCAGTTATAATCAGTGCTCATTTAATCGTCATCGTTTAAAGTCATGTTTATAGCTATGTTCATCTGTTATAATCAGTGTTTACTCATGTCCTCGTTTTATATCGAGTGTTTAGCCTATGTCATCGGTTATAATCATGTTAGCTGATGCCATTGGTTATATCAGCGTTAGCTAGCCATTGGTTAAATACGTTAGCTATGCCATTTGTTTATAATCCGTTAGCTATGCCATTGGTTATAATCCGCGTTTAGCTAGTCATCGGTTATAATCATCGTTAGCTATGTCATCGGTTAGAATCAGCATTTGCTTTGTCTCGGTTTCTCAGTGTTTCGCTATGTTCATCGTTATAAATCAGTGTATTGCTGTCATCAGTTATAATCAGTGTTTATCTGTCATCAGTTTAATCTGGTTAGCTAATCATCAGTTACATCAGTGTTTAGCTGTGTCCATTTCCCATCATGCAGTGTTTAAGCTGTGTCATCAGTTTTAATAATCAGTGTTTAAGCTATGTCAATCATTTATAATAATTGTTTTATCTATTGTCATCAGTTATAATATGTTTTTTAGCTATGTCATCAGTTATAATCAGTGTTTGAGCTATGTCACCAGTTATAATCAGTGTTTAGCTATGTCATCAGTTATAATCAGTGTTTGCTATGTCACGACACCATATTGTTTTTACTAATTGGTTAAATAACACTTGCCATATGAAGGGTTAATGCTCCCGTCATATGGTCCTATTGGTTTGATTATTATTGCCCAGTTGTAATGACATTGAGAGTGAGTTCAGTTGGTCCCCAACCCCCCGTTTGCATTACCTGTAGTGGGGGCTCATATACATAATACATATGTAGGTGGGTCCTCATAAACCCCCAGACAGGAGATGGTTCTGGTCTCTCCACACGGCATATATATTGGGGATGAGAGTAGGGAACCGCCACTTTCTACGTGGACGTACAAGACAACCAACGACCTCCAAGATAGAAAACTCCAGAGATCGCAGCCGCCATATACCTACCTGGCCATGATCGCTCTGGTCATTCGATCATCTCCGGAGAAGAGATTAAATATCTATACAATTCGATATCCTAATATTCTATCTATTTACAATTTATACATGCTTATCTCTCATATAAACCTAGCTATACTTTTTAACATTCTATATCGCATATATACCTATATATTACATATTTATATATCCTATATCGCCTATATACCTATATAATACATATCTATACATTCTATATCGCATATATAATATCTATATATTTACATATTTATACATTCTATATCGCATATTATCTATATATTACATATCTATACTTCTATATCGCATATATATCTATATATTACATATCTTCAGTCATATCGCATATAATATCTTATATTACAATTTTTACCTTCATATCGCATATATAATCTATAATTAACTATCCTAATACATTCTGATATCCATATATATCTATATATTACATATCTATACATTCTATATCACATATATACCTATATATTACATATTTATACATTCTATTTCGCATATATACCTATATATACATATTTATACATTCTATATCGCATTTACTTATCTTACATATTTATCCAGTCTTATCACGATATAATCTGATATATCTACATTCTATACATTCTTATAAAATCGCAATATATAAACCTATAATTACATAGCTCTCATTCTATATCGACATAATTACCTCATATATTCCTAGTTATACATTCGTCATTCGGCATATAATACCTATAATATACTACATAGGTATACATTCTATATCGTAATATCTACACCTATATATTAATATTTATACATCCTATCAAAATATCGCATATATACCTATTATTTACCATATTTATACCATTCCATATCGTCATATATAACTACCTATATACTTACATTTTATAACATTCTAATTGCTATATATCTATATATTACATATTTTATCAATTCTATAATCGCAATATCTATACCTTAGCTTAACCTATTTTATACATTCTATAAGTCACATATATATCTATCTATTACTACTTATACATTCTAATATTCACCTAGATACCTATATTACACACTGTAATAGCTGGGTGCAGATATCACAATTGAAATGTTACTATTGTATTTATTGTTTTTTGAAATTCTGCTGACCGTTTATACTCAGACAGATACTTTAATAATCAAATGGAAATAATACTTGGCCAAACAATTTAGCAAAAGGCCTTACACAACAACAGAAGTATTCTATTTTCTTCTATTATTATTATTATCATTATTATTATTATCATCATTATTATTATTATTATTCTATAATTTTAAAATTGACAATAAACTCAGTGACATCTTTCATTTTTACATTTCCCATGGAAAGAATCCCAACTCCTATCTCTCAGCAGGAAATCGCTTTGTAGTGGCACAATGAATAACAATGTAAAGGAGGAAAATTTAGTCTGGTTAACCTAACACACATATAGTAGTGAGAATACCTATCTGGTGTAACAACACGTGTAGTACTGATTATATATGTCAGATATACATAACCCACATGTAGTGAGTGATGATACAATATCTGGTGTAACAACACGTGTAGTAACTGATTATATATGTCGGATATAACAACACACATGTAGTAGTGATGATACATGTCTGGAGTAACATAACACGTGTATAGTAAGTGGGTGATTACAGTTTCGTATAGATCCCCCGCCTCCTATTATAGACGTCTCATGGTGCTGTACTGCTAACACTGGCGTTGTATAGTTCTTGGCATATTGTTTACACATTTGTTTTTTACACCAGACAATGTATCATCACTACTACACATGTGTTATGTTACAGCAGACATGTCTCTCACTACTACACATGTGTTATGTTACCCCAGACTGGTATCATCACTACTACAACATGTTTTTTGTTACACCAAGACATGTATTATCACTACTATTGGCATATTTTTTTTGGAGAAAGCACTCCTGAAGACCTTACTCATTCAACTTTGTTTATTTGTGATACGAGTGCACAACGTTTCGGGGTGTGTCCCCTTCCTCAGGGACATGATTACAACACACTTAGGGCCACAATATTACATGATTTCCCCCTGCCGCTCTTGGGGTGTTTACTTAAATGATCTCCACTTGTAACAATAAATGAAGCACACATGTTCTGCTGCCTATTAGACATAAGAAAATCACCAGATGACAATAATGGAGATTTATATATTTAGATGAACATATGTGTAAGTGATGAAGATTTTAACACTTTTAATAGATGTGATGTTAAACTAAGTGGAGATTGTTGTAAGTCCCCACACCCAAGACGGAGGGGAATCATTATACGATGTGGTCACAGTAGTGTGTTGTATTTGCCCCTGAGGAAGGGTACACACCCGCAACGTTGTGCCACAGCATTCCAAATAACAAATTTGATGTAGGTCTTCGAAGTGCGTTCGATCAAAAAAACAATATGCCATAGTATGTTAGATGGATACATGTCCTGCTGTACTAACACATGTGTAGGTAGTGATGATACTGTCCTGCTGTAACATACACATTTGTAGTATTGATGATACATGTCTGCTGGACATACACATGTGTATAGTGATGATAAGTCTGCTGTACCGAACACATGTGTAGTAAGTGATGATACATGTCATGCTGTACCATAACACATTGTTTAGTGATGAGCATAGTCTGACTGTAACATAACATGTGTAGTAGTGATGTTACATGTCTGCTGTAACATAACATGTTTATTATTAATAATACATGACTGTTTTAAGAGCACATGTGTAGTAGTGGTGAATACAGTGTGGTGTACAACACAATGTTTATAAGTACTAATACTGTCTGGTGTAGCATAACACACTTTAGTACGATTGATACATATAATATCTTGATGTAACATTACCACAGTGTAAGTATATGATCCATATATGGTGTACATAACACATTAGTAGTGGTGATACATGTCTGGTGTAACATAACACAAGTGTAGTAGTGATAATACATGTCTGGTGTAACACAACACATGTGTAGTAGTGATGTATGTATAGTTTATTTATAAACCCCACTTTGGGGACACCGCTTTGTACATAACAAAATACAATGAAGTCATACAAGGGGGATAAATACATAGAAAGTTTCAGTATAAACAATACATATATTATAAATGTATAATATAGAAGTGCGAGAGCTTTGCCACAAGATGAAAGGAGGTCCCTTGCCCCTAAGCTTACAATCTACAGGTGTGGTACATACAGATCGTGGATGGGTATAAGTCCATGGCGTGGACGTTGCACGTGCTCATAAAACAATCAAATCCTGTGCTGCGTTACCATTTAGGTATGGATGTAGGGTAGGATTTATCATATTAGATATATAATACCATATACTGTGGCTGGTTTACCAGAAAATAGGTGGATGTTAAGGGTAGATTTATCATATCATAGATAGATAGATACCAATATACTCTGTGCTGGTTACTGGATAGGTAGATTAGTAATTTTAATCATTTAGAGATATAATAGATCCTATATCTGTGGCTGTGTTACCCCGGCTAGGTAGGATGTACGGGCTTTATCTATCTTAGATCTATGCTCACCATCTACAGTGCTGGCTACCGGATAGGTAGGCTGTCAGGGTAGATTATCATATTAAAGAATATTAGATAATCATTATACTTGGCTGGTTACCGGATGGTAGGAGGTTAAGGAAGTTTATATATATAGATTATGATATCATATACTGTGCCTTGTTCGCCGGATAGGTAAGATTTAAGGGTCTATTTATTCATATTAATATAAAGATCCCATATACTGTGCTGTTACTCAGATGGTGGAGTAAGGGTAGATTTTAATCATATATGATCTATAGACATCATATCTGGTGCTGTTACTCGCTAGGTAGTGCTGTAGGTTAATTTAATCAATAATATATTAGATACCCACTATACTGTGGGGACGGTTCCCGGATAGGTAGATGTAAGGGTAAGCTTTAATCATAATAATAGATTATCTAGATACCTATACTGTGCTGGTTACCGATAGGTAGGATGTAAGGGTAGCTGTATCATATGTAGATATATCAGAACCATACTCCTGTGCTGGTTCCCGATATTAGGAGGTAGGGTAGAGTGTATCATATATAGATATATAGATCCCTATACTGTGCTGAGTACCGGATAGGTAGAATTTAAGGGTAGATTTATCATATAAAGCTCTAGATAAGTCATATACTGTGCTGGTTACGGCCGGTAGGATGGTAGGGTAGATTTATCATTATAGATATATAGATCCCATATTACTGTGCTTGTTACCGGATGGTCGGATGTATGTTCAAGATTTTAAATCACATCATATAATATCTCGAATATGAATTACTGTGCCTGGGTTACCGGATAGGTCGGATGAAGGGTAGATTTAATCATATATAAATTATGAATCATATACTGTGCTGGTTAACCGATAGGTGGATGTAAGGTAATTTATCATATAGAGATATATATAACCATATACTGGCTGGTTACCGATAGGTCGGATGGTAAGTGTAATTTATCATATAATATACCATATCTTTGCTGGTTTACGGGATAGGTAGGATGTAAGGGTAGATTTATTATATATAATATATTAGATACATATACTGTGCTGGTTACCGATAGGTCGGTGTAAGGGTAGATTATCATATTAGATACCATATCTTTGCTGGTTAACAATAGGTAAGATGTAAGGTTAGATTTATCATATATAGATATATAGATACTCATATACGTGCTGGTTTACCGGATAGGTAGGAGAAGGTATAATTTATCATATATAGATATTGATACCATATACTGTGCTGGTTAACGGATAGGTAGCATGTAGGTTAGATTTATCATATATAGATATAATAGATACCATATACTGTGGGCTGTTATGGATAGGTTGAATGTAAGGGTAGATTTATCATATATATATACCATAACTTTGGCTGGTTACCGGATAGTAGGATGTAAGGGTAGATTTATCATATTGATTAGGATACCAATATACTGTGCTGGTTTTACCGATAGTGGAGTAAGGGAGTTTATCCTATATCGATATATAGTACCTATACTGTGCTGGTTACCCGGATCTGTAGGATGTAGGGTAGATTTATCATATATAGATATATCGATATCATATACTTTGCTGGTTTACCGATCGGTTCGGTGTAAGGGGATTAAGGTAGATTTAATCATATATAGATATCTGTTCATATACTGTGCTGTTTTACCGGATCCGGTAGATTAAGGGTAATCTTTAATCATATATAGATATCATAATCCTGTGCTGGTTTACCGGATAGGTAGGATTAGGGTATTTATCCATATATAGATGTCTAGAACCATGCTACTGTGCTGGTACCGGATAGGTAGGATGTAACGTGTAGATTTATAGATTAGATAGTAGATACCATATACTGTGCTGGTTACCAGATTAGGTAGGATGTAAGGGAAGCTTTATCATATATAGATCTCCTATACTGTGCTGGTTACCGGATAGGTAGATGTAAGGGTAGATTTATCATATTATAGATGATAGATACCATATACTTGCTGGTTACCAGATAGGTAGGATTTAGGGTAGCTTTATCATATATAGATTATATATCATCTACTGTCTGGTTACTCGATAGGATCGGATGTACGGGTAGCTTTACATATATAGATATCCATATACTGTGCTGGTTACGCGGGAAATAGGTAGGATGTGAGGGTCGATTTATCATATGATATATAGAGATACCATAATCTGTGCCTGGTTCCGGATGTTAGATGTAAGGTAGATGTCATATATAGATAATGTAGATCCAGGACGTGCTGGTTACCGGAGGTGGATGTAGGTGATGTTATCATAATAGATATAGTAGATACCATATACTGTGCTGTTACCGATAGTAGGATGTAAGGGTAGATTTCCCATATATAGATCTATGATACCTTACTGTGCTGGTTCCCACCGGGATAGGTAGGATGTAAGGGTAGATTACATATATAGATATATAATATCATTACTGTGCTGGTTTACCATAGGTAGGATGTACGGGATAGATTTATCATTCTAGATATATAGATATCTATACGTGACTGGTTTACCTGGATTAGGTAGGATGTAAGGTAGATTAGCATATAAGATATATAAGATACATAATACTGCCTGGTTCCGGATGGGTAGGATGTAAGGGTAATTTATACTATATAAGATATATAGTATTCATTACTGTCTCTGGTTCCGGATAGTTAAGGATGTAAGGGTAGATTTATCATATTGATATATAGATCCATATAATGTCTGGTTACCGGTAGCTATGATGTAGGGTAGTAGATTGATCATATATATGATATATATATACCATATGCTGTGCTTTTTACCGGATAGGTAGGATGTAGGGTAGATTATCATATATAGATATATAGATACCATATAACTGTCTTTATTCCCGGATAGGTAGGATGTCAGGGTAGATTTATCATATATAGATATAAAGTATATATCATATACTGTGCTGTTTAACCAATAGGTAGGATGTAAGGGTAGATTTTTTATCATTATATATTATAGATACCATTACTGTGCTTGTTACCAGATATGTGGATGAAGGTAGATTATCATATATAGATCTTATAGATACCCTATACTGTGCTGGGTTAACAGATAGGTAGGATGTAAGAGGTAGATTTATCATATTAGATATTAGTATTACTGTGATGGTTACTGATAGGTAGGATGTAAGGTAATTTTCATAATATAGACTATTAGATATCATAGCTGTGCTGGTTTACCAGATAGGTAGATGTAATGGTAGATTTATATATATAGATATATAAGATATCAGATACTGTGCTTATTACCAGATAGGTAGGATGTAAGGGTCATTTATCCTATATAGATATATAATATCATTACTGTGCTGGTTACTAATAGGTAGGATGTAAGGGAGATTTATCATATATAGATTATATAGTACCATATACGTTGTCGGTTACCAGATAGGTAGGATGTAATGGATAGAATTTATCAATATAGATTATCGATACCATATACTGTGGCTGGTTACCAGATAGGTAGATTTAGGGTAATTTATTCATATATAGATATAATGATCACATATACTTGGCTTGTTTTCCCAGATGGTAGGATGTAAGGTAGATTTATCATATATAGATATATAGATTCTATACTGTGCTGGGTTACCAGATAGGTCGGATGGCAGGGGAGATTTCTCATAATAGATTATTAGATCCATATACTGGTGATGGTTAACTGGATAGTAGGCAAGCATAAGGTAGATTTCTCAATATATAGATATATAGATATCCTATACTGTGCTGTTACCAGATAGGTAGGATGGAAGGGTAATTTTAATCCATAATATGATTATAGATATCATTACTGTGCTTGGTTACCAGATGGTAGGATGTAATTGGAATTATCATATCTAGCTATTAGAATACCATATACTTTGCTGGTTTACCAGTAGGTAGGCATGTAGGTAGATTTATCCTATATAGATCTTAGATATCATAACTGTGCTGGTTATCGGATACGTCGATTTAAAGGGTAATTTTAGCATATAGATATATGATACCACTATACTGTGCTGGTTACCGGATAGGTAGGATGTAAGGATAGATTTATCTATCTAGATATATAGATACCATATACTGGGCTGTGTTACCGATAGGGTGGATGTAAGGGTCGATTTATTCATATATAGGATATATGCTTCATATACTGTGCTGGTTTCTCGGATAGGTAGGATGTAAGGGTATATTTATCATATTAGATATATAGATCCCATTACTGTGGCTTTGGTTTATTGGAATAGGTATGGGGATGTACCGGTGTAGATTTAATCATATATAGATATAACCGATCATATACTGTGCGGTATGATAGGTAGGATGTAAGGGTAGATTTATCAAATAGATATATAGATACCGGCGTATACTGTGCTGGTTATGATTAGTTAGGCATGTAAGGGTAGAGTTATCATATATAGATATATAGAGAACCCTATACTGTCTGGTTACCGGATCGTTAGATGTAATATAGATTTATCATATATAGAATATAGATCCATAATACTAGTGCTGGTTACCGGATAGGTAGGAATGAACAAGGGTAGATTTTATCCAGATATAGATATTAATACCTTATACTGTCTGGTTACCGGATAGGTACGGATGTAAGGTATTACATATAAAGATCATCTAGATATCTAATACTGTGCGGTTACCGGATAGTAGATGTAGGGTAGATTTATCATATTAGATATATAGTACCATATCCTGGGCTGGTACCGGTAGCTCGGTGTAAGGGTAGATTTATACATAGAATAGATAGATAGTCCATAGACTGTGCTGGTTACCAGATGGTAGATGTCAGGGTAGATTATCATATTATAAAGATTATAATACCATATACGGTGCTGGTTACCGGATAGTGGATGTAAGCTAGATTTATCATATATAGATATATAGATCATATACTGTGGCTTGTTACCGGATAGGTAGGATGTAGGTAGATTTAATCATATATAGATTTAATTATAGCTACCATATACTGTGCTGGTTACCAAGATAGGTATGATGTACGGGTAGATTTAAACCTGCTAATGATGGTTCTTGCCGTAGAGAGAGGGAAATATAATTCCAGATTTAAAAGACGGAATCGTGTGGGAGCTACGAGAGAGAAGGTTTTAAGGTGGTAATGCAAGCATGTGAGTGGGGGGTCCTTCAAGGGGATGGTTCTGTGATGGGTACGGGTACGACAGGGACATATTGGGACCTAGAGAAATGTTTTAATGTGGAGGGAGCAGTTGTGAGTGGGGTCTGTACAGGAAGATTGTTCTGTGATGGGCCCAGGTACGGGCAGTAGACATATGGGGACACTAGAGAAAGGTCTAAGGTGGAGAGAACAGTGTAGTGTGGGGTCTGTATAGGAGGCGGTTCTGTGATGGGTACAGGGTACGGACATTGACTATGGTGGACACTAGAGAGAAGGTTTTAAGGTGGATGCCGCCGTGTTATGGGTGAGTGGGGGTCGTATAGGAATAGGTTCTGTGATGGGGTAACGGGTACGGACAGGGCATATGGGGAACCTAGAGAGTCAAGTTTAAGTGGGAAGGAAGCATGGAGTGTGGGGTCCTGTATCGGAGTGGTTCTGTATGGGTACAGGTACGGACAGGGATCATATGGGGACCCCAGAGAGAAAGTTTAAGGTGGGAGGAAGCGTTTTAGTGGGGGTCTGTATAAGGAGCTGGTTCTGTGGATGTGTAACAGGTAAACGGACAGGACATATGGGGACACTAGAGAGAAAGGTAAACGTGGAGGAAGCAGTGTGAGTGGGGGTCTGTTATAGGGATGGTTTGCTTTGATGGGTCCAGTGTACGGACAGGGAATATGGGACACTAGAGAGAAAGGTATAAGGGGAGGAAGCAGTGTGATTTGGGGTGTCTGGTAATAGGAATGGTTCTGTGATGGTACAGGGTACGGACACATAGGGACCATATGGGGACACTAGAGAGAAAGGTTTAAGGTGGGGGAAGCATCGTAGTGGGGGGGTCTGTATAGGAGATGGTTCTGTGATGGGTACAGGGTATGGACAGGGACATAATGGGGACACTAGAGAGAAAGGTATAATGTGGAGGAAGCAGTGTGAGTGGGGTCTGTATAGGATATGGTTCTGTGATGGGTACCGGGTAACTGACGGGACATATGGGGACACTAGAGAGAAAGGTATAAGTTGGCGGAAGCCTGGTGAGGTGGGGTCTGTACAGGAGATGGTTCTGTGTGGGTACAGGGTACTTACAGGGACATATGGGGACACTAGAGAGAAAGGTTTTACTGTGGGAGGAAGCATCGTGAGTGGGGGTCTGTATAGGAGATGGTTCTGTGATGGTACAGGGTACGGACAGGGACATAATGGGGACAATGAGAAAAAGGTTTAAGGTGGAGGAAGCATTGTGAGTGGTGAGTGGGGCTGTATAGGGGATGGTTCTGTGTGGGTACAGGGTACGGACAGGACATATGGGACTTGAGATAAAGGTTTAAAGGTGGGAGGAGCCGTGTGAGTGGGGGGTCTGTATAGAGCATTGTTCTGTGATGGGTAAGGGTCAGCGGGACTATGGGGACACTATAGAAAAGGTTTTAAGGTGGGAGGAGCAGTGTTGAGTGGGGGTCTGTATAGGAATGGTTCGTGATGGGTACAGGTACTGACATGGACATATGGGGACCTAGAAGAGAAAGGTTTTAACTGTGGAGGAAGCAGTGTGAGTGGGGGGGTCGTATAGGAGATGGTTCTGTGATGGGTCAGGGTAGACAGGGACATATTGGACACTAGAGAGAAAGGTTAAGGTGATGAGGAAGTCAGTGTGAGTGGGGGTTCTGTTAGGATATGGTTCTGTGAATTGGGTACGGGTACTGAACAGGAACATATGGGGACACAGAGAGAAGGTATAAGGTGGGAGGAATCATGTGGAGTGGGGTCCTGATAGGATATTGTTATGAAGTGATGGGTACACAGGGTACGGACGGGGACATATGGGGACACTAGAGAGAAAGGTTATAAGGCGGAGGAAGCAGTGGAGTGTGGGTCTGTATAGGAAGATGGTTCTTGTATGGTTCACAGGGACGGACATGGACCATCTGGGACACAGGAGAAGGTAGGTGGAGGAGCAGTGTGGTGGGGCTGTATTTGAGATGGTTTCTTGTATGGGTTAGGACATGACATTGGGGACACTAGAGAGAAATGTGTTTAAGGTGGGAGGAAGCAGTGTAGGGGGTCTGATAGGATATGGTTCTGTGCTGGTGTACAGGGTACGGACGGGACATTTTGGGAACACTAGAGAGAAAGGTTTAAGGTAAGAGGAAGCAGTTTAGTGGGGTGTCTGTATCAAGTAGATGGTTCTGTGTATGTTTATCAGGGATAGACAGTCCACATATGGGGACCTAGCAAAGGTATAGGTGGGAGGAAGCGTGTGAGTGGGGGGTCTGTATAGGAGATGGTTCTGTGATGGGTACGGGTACGAGACAGGGACCTATGGGTACCTAAGAGAGGTTAGGTTGGGAGGAATCAGTGTTATGGGGGGTCCTGTATAGAGATGGTTCTTTGCATGGGTACAGGGGTAACGTGACAGACCTAATTGTGACAATAGAGAAAGGTATAAGTGGGTGTGGAGGAAGCAGTGTGATGGGGGTCTGTTAGTAGATGGTTCCTGTGATGGGTACGGGTACGACATGGGACATTGGGGACACTAGAGAGGAAAGGACATAGTGGGAGGAAGCAGTGGAGTTGGGTGCTGTATAGAGAATGGTTCTGTGATGGGTACAGGGGTACGGACAGGACATATGGGGCCACTAGAGGAAAGGTTTGAAAGTGGGAGGAAGCGTGTGATGGGGTTCGTATAGGAGATGGTGTTCGTGATGGGTACAGGGTATTCCGCACATATGGGGACACTAGAGATAAAGTATAATGGTGGAGGAAGCAGTGTGAGTGGGGGGGGGTCTGTATAGGAGATGGTTCCTGTGATGGGTACATGGGTCTAGACAGTGGCCCATATGGGGACCCTAGACGAGCAAGGTATAAGGTGGATGAAGCTTGTGAAGTGGGTGGTTGGGGGTCTGTATATGAGAATGTTCGTGATGGTAAGTTACGGACAGGGACATATGGGGAACCCTAGCGAGAATGTATAGAAAGAGGAATGTGGAGGAAGCTGTGAGTGGGGGTCTGATAGGAGATTGTTCTGTGGATGGTACGGGTACGGCCGACCATATGGGGGACCTAGAGGAAAGGTTTTAATGTGGTAGGACAGCCAGTGTGCAGTGGGGGTCTGTATAGGAGCATGGTTCTGGATTGGTACAGGTACGGACAGGGACATTCGGGAACCCTATAGATAAAGGTTTAAGGTAGAAGGAAGCCATGTGAAGTGGGGGTCTGTATAGGAGGATGGTTCTGTGAATGGGTACGTGGTATACAGCACTATTGGGACACTAGAGAGAAAGGTATACTTGGGAGAAGCATTGTGAGTGGGGGTCTGTATAGAGATGGTTCTGTGATGGGTACAGGGTACCGGACAGGGAACAATGGGGACCCTAGAGAAAAGAGTTTTATGAGGGGGAGGAAGCAGTGTGAGTGTGGGGGTCTGTATAGGAGATGGTTCTGTATGGGTACGGGTCGGACAGGAACATATGGGGACACTAGAGAAAGGTAATAAGGTGGATGAAGCGTGTGAGTGGGAGGTCGTATAGGAGATGGTTCTGTGATGGGTACAGGTTACGGACAGTTGGAGTATATGGGGACCTAGAGAGAAGGTATAAGGTGGAGGCAGCAGTGTGAGTGAGGGTTGTATAGGAGATGTTCTGTGAGGGTACATGGTACTGACAGGCGACCTATGGGGACCCTAGAGAGAACGGTTTAAGTGGAGGAAGGCCGTGTGAGTGGGGTCGGTAAGGAGATGGTTCTGTGATGTCATGGTATAGACAGTCCACACTATGTGTATCACTAGAGAAGATATAAGTGGGAGGAATCAAGTGTGAGTGGGGGTCTGGTAATAGGAGATGTTCTGTGATGGGTACAGGGTATAGACAGGGACATATGTGGACACTGACGAGCAAGGTATAATGTGGAGAAGCCCGTTTGAGTGGGTGAGTGGGGATCTGTATAGGAGATGGTTTCTGGATGGGTACAGGGTACGGACAGGGACATAATGGGGACACTAGAGAGAAAGGTATAAGTGAGAAGCAGTGTGAGTGGGGGTCTGTATCTAAATGTTTTTGTGATGGTACGGTAACGGACAGTGACATATGGGGGACCACTGAGCGAAGGTTTAAGGTGGGAGGCGCGTGTGAGTGGGGGTCTGTAAGGAGATGTTTCTGTGATATGGTACAGTGATACTTACCGGGCCATATGGGAACACTAGAGAGAAAGTTTTAGGTGATAAGGCCGTGTGAGTGTGGGGGTCTGGTATAGTAATGGTTCTGTGATGGGTCGGGTAATAGACGGCATCTATGGGGACACGTAGAGAGAAAGGTATAAGGTGGGAGGACATGTGGTGGGGGAGTTCTGTAGAGGAGATGGTTCTGTGAATGGGTACAGGGTATAGACAGGGACAATAATGGGGACACTCAGAGAGAAAGTATAAGGTTGGGCAGAAGCAGTGTAGTGGGCGGGTCGTATAGGAGATTGGTTCTGTGATGTGTACAGTAGAGACAGGTACGATATGGGGACACTAGAGGAAGGTATAAGGTAATTAGCAGTGTTGAGTGGGGGGTCCTGTACAGTGAGAATGGTTTTGTGATGCGGTACAGGGTACGGACATGACCTATGGGACACTAAGCGATAAATGAGTATAAATACAGTGAGGAAGCAGCGTGAGTGGGGGTCGTCTAGGAGATGGTTCTGTTATGGGTACAGGGTACGGACAGGGACATATGGGACACTAGAAGAGAAAGGTATAAGGTGAGAAGCAGTGTGAGTGGTGTCTGTATAGGAGGAGGTTCTGCTGATGGTATACAGGGTACTGACAATGGACATATGGACGACCTAAGAGGAAAAGGTATAAGGGGGGCGGGAGCCGTGTGATGGGGGGTGTGTATAGGAGATGTTTCTGGATGGGTACAGGGTATGACTAGACATACTGTGTACCCTAGAGAGAAAGGTTTAAAGGTGGGAGAGAAGCAGTGTGAGGGGGTTCAAGGGGGGGGAGGTACACTGTATAGGCGATGGTTCTGTATGGGTACAGGGTACGGACAGGGATATATGTGGGACACTAGAGGAAAGGTATACAGTTGTTGAAGGAAGCATTGTGAGTGGGGATCTGTATAGCGTGGTTTGTATGGGTACCGGGGAGACACGAAGGTGATATATGGGGACCCTAGAGAGAAGGTATAGGTGGGAGGAAGAACTGTGAGTGGGGGTCTGTATAGGAGATGAGTTCTGTATGGGTACCGGGGACGGAACGGACCTATGGCGGCCCTAGAAAGAAAGGTATAGGTGGAGGAGCATGTGAGTTGGGGGGTCTGTACCAGGAGGCGGTTCTGTGTATGGTAACAGGGTCGGACAGGGACATATGGGGACCTAGGAGAAAGGTTTCAGGTGGAGGAAGCAGTGTGAGTGGTGGGAGTGGGGGTCCTGTATAGGAGATGGATTCGTGTGATGGTAACCTGGTACGGACAGGGGCATATGGGACACTATAGAGAACGTTTTTAAGGTGGAGGAAAGCAATGTGAGTGAAGGGTCTGTATAGGGGGTAGAGTGGGTTCTTGATGGGTAACATGTAACGGACAGGGACATATGGGGACACACAGACGAGAAAGGGTTAAGGTGGGAGGAAGCAGTGTGAGTGGGGTCTGTATGGATAGGTTCTGTGATTGGGTACAGGGTACGCACAGTGACATTGGGGACCAGAAGAAACGGTCTAATGTGGAGGGAAGCAGTGTGAAGTGGGGGCCCTGTCTAGGAATGGTTCCTGTGATGGGTACAGGGTACGGACAGGGAACATATGTGGACACTCGAGAGAAAGGTCTACGGTGGGATGATCCGCCTTGCGTGAGTGGGTGTCGGTATGGAGATGGTTCTGTGATTGTACAGTGGTCCGGACAGGGATATATGGTGACACTATAGAGAAAGGTAATAAGGTGGGAGGAAGCAGTGTGAGTGGGGGTCTGTATAGGAGATGGTTCCTGTGATTGTAACATGGTTTACGAAGGATTCTGTTTACCTAGAATAGAAAGGTATAAGGGTGGGATGAAGCATGTGAGTGGGGGTCCCTGTATATGAGATTGGTTTCTGTGAATGGGTACAGGGTACTGACAGGACATAGGGGGACACTAGAAAGAAGTATAATTTTGGAGGAAGCAGTGGTGTGGGGGGTCCTTACCGGAGGCGGTTCTGTGATGGGTACAGGGTACGGCAGGACATATGGGACACTAAGAGAAAGGTTTAAGGTGGAGGCGCAGTGTGAATGGGTGAGTGGTGTCCTGTATGGAGAATGAGTTTTCTGTGATGGGTAAGGGTAACGGACAGGGGCATATTGGGACCCTAAGAGAAGTGTTTAAGGTGGGGAGGACGCAGTGTGAGTGGGGGGCTGTATAGGAGATGGTTCTTTGATGGGTAAGGTCGGACAGGGACATATGGGGACAACAAGAGAGAAAGGTTTAAGGTGGGAGGAAGGCAGTTTAGTGGGGGTCTGTATAGGAGATGGTTTCTGTGATGGGTACAGGTACGGACAGGTGCATATGGTGACACTCGAAGAGAACAGGTATACAGGTGGAGGAAGCAGTGTGAGTGGGGGTCTGTATAGGAGATTGTTCTGTGAATGGGTACAGGTAAGGCAGTGACATCTGGGTACACTATATAGAAAAGGTATAAGGTGAGGAAATCATTGTGGTGGGGGTCTTGTATAGGATAGGTTTCCTGTGATGGGTACCAGGGTACGAGACGGAATATGGGACCTGAGAGAAAGTTTAAGGTGGGAGGACGCAGCGTTAGTGGGGGGTCTGTATCAGGAAGATGGTTTCTGTGATGGGGTACAGGGTATGGACCAAGGGACATATGGTGAACACTAGAGAGAAAGGTATAAGGGGAGGAAGCAGTGTGAGTGGGGGTCTGTATAGGAGATGGTTCTGGTGATGGGTACAGGGTAGGACCGGGACTATGGGGACCCTATCAAAGAAGTTTAAGGTGGAGGAAGCAGTGTGAGTGGGCTTAGTGGGGTCTGTATAGGATATGGTTCTGTTATGGGTACAGGGGTAGGACAGGGACTATGGTACACTAAGAGATAAAGTTCTAAGGTGGAGTGAGCATTGTGAGTGGGGGGTCTGTTAGTAGATGGTTCTGTTGATGGGTACAACGGTACAGACAGGGACATATGGGGACCTAGAGAGAAAGGTTTAAGGTGGAGGAAGCATGTGAGTGGGGGGTCTGTATAGGAGATGGTTTTTCTGGATGGGTACAGGTACCGGAACGGGACATATGGGGCACACTAGAGAGAAAGGTTTAGGTGAGAGCAGTGTGAGTGGGGGTCTGTATCGGAATTTTCTGTGGATGGGTACAGGGTTAACGTACATGGACATAGTTTGGACACTAGAGACGAAAGAGTTTAGGGTGGAGGAAGCAGTGTGAGTGGGGGGTCTGTATAGGAGATGTTTTGTGATGGGTTACAGGGTACGGACAGGCAACTATGGGGCACTCAGAGAGAAAGGTATAAGGTGTGAGGAGCATTGTGAAGTGGGGTTCTGTCAAGGAGATGGCACCTTTCTGTGATGGTACAGGGTACGGACAGGGACATATGGGTCACTAGATGAAAGGTATAAGGTGGAGAAGTCAGTGTGAGTGGGTGTCATGATATGGAGATGGTTCTGTGATGGTACAGGACGGACAGGGACATATGGGGACACTGAGAGAAAGGTTATAAGGTGGGGAAGCAGTGTGAGTGGGGTCTGTATAGGATATTGGTTCTGGTGATGGGTATACGGGTACGGACGGGACTTGTGGACACTAAGAGAAGGTTTAAGGGGGAGGACAGTGTGGTGGGGGTCTGTATAGGAGATGGTTCTTGTGATGGGTACAGAGTCCGGACAGGGCTATGGGCAACACTAGAGGAAAAGTTTAAGGTGGAGAAGCAGTGTGGGTGGGGGGTCTGTATAGAGATTGTTCTTTGATGGGTACAGGGTTATACATGCACATCTGGAGGACACTAGAGATAAAGGTTATAAGGTGGGAGGAAGCAGGTGAGTGGGGGGTCTGTAGGAGAATGGTTCTGTGATGGTAAGGGTACGGACAGGGGGACATATTTGGACACTAAGATAAAGGTTTTAAAGTTGGGAGGAAGCATGTGTGAAGTGGGGGGTCTGATCGGAGATTGTTCTGGTGATGGGTACAGGGTACGGACAGAACCTAGGGGGACACTAGAGAGAACGTCTAAGTGGGAGGAAGCAGTGATTGGGGGTCGGTATAGGAGATGGTTCCTGTGATGGGTACAGGTCTTACATGGACTATTGGGACACACTATAGAGAAAGGTTAAGGTGGAGGAACGTGTGAGTGGGGGTTGTAATAGTAGATGTTTCTGTGAAATGGGTACCGGGTAACGGACAGGGACATATGGGTACCTCGAGAGAATGTAGAAGGTGGAGGAAGCAGTGTGATTGGGGGTCCCTGTATAGGAGCTGGTTTCTGTGATGGGTACAGGGTACGGACAGGGACATATGGGAACACTAAGAGAAAGGTTCAGAGTGGGAGGAAGCATTGTATTGGGGGGTCTGTATAGGAGATGGTTCTTTGATGGTAAGGTAAATAGACAGGGTCATTGGGGGACCTCGAGATAAAGGTATAGGTGGGATTAAGCAGTGTGATTGGGGTCTGTCAGGAGATGGTTTTGTGATGGGTACAGGGTACGCCGGGACATATGGGGACACCTAGAGAGAAAGGATTTAATGGTGGTAGGCAAGCAGCGTGAGTGGGTCTGTGTACTAGGAGAGGGTTCTGTGAGGGGACAGGGTTACGGACAGGGACATAGGGTACACTAGAGAGAAAGGTATATGGTGGGAGGAAGCAGTTGTGCGTGGGGTCCTGATAGAGAATGGTTCTGTATGGGTACAGGGTACGGACAGGGATATATGGTGGACACTAGAGAGAAGTTAAGGTGGAGAAGCAGTACGTGGGGGGGGTTGTATAAGGACTATGTTTCTGCGTGAGTGGCAAAGGTACTGGAGGACATATGGGAGAACTAAGAGGAATATAGGAAGGAGCACCAGAGGCAAAGGGATTTAATGCTCAGGAAGAAGGATTTTTATATACAATGCAAGGTTGGAACAAGGAAGAGCAGTAAGTAAGTAGGTTACATAGTCCAGGTGGATAGGATGAAGCATGTAAGCTAGCGGTGGTTGGGAGAGAAAGGAACCTGTGGATTTTGGATATATTGTGAAGTGTCAGGTTTTGCAACATATTAATTGTGGTTAGAAAGGAGTTAGAGAAGTCAATAATTACCCTAGGCATCGTGTGCACGATTGGATAGGGGAAATGGGGGATGTCAACAGACAAGGAGTGCCCCTACCATGAAGCAACTGAAACATTGTTCGGTCACCCTCTGCGGAACACTTAAAAGGCGTCAGTGTTAAGAAAAATCCCCCTAACTGCATACTGCAGTTCAAGCAGCAGTACACCAACCATGGTAAGTCAGCCCTCCATCCACCAACCAGTGTTAATCAGCCCTCTAGTCCTCCACCAGTGTTAATTCAGCCCTCCATCCCCCAACCCTTGTTAATTCAGCCCCTCTAGTCCACAAACCAGTGTTAAGACAGTCAGCCCACCATACCCATCGCCACCATCTACACCTCTAGACCCGGATTGAACCAGGTCGCTTCACGTGCTGCTACCTTCTGCCCGCTAGGCCCATTAAAAAGTTGTTTCGGTGTCAAAACCCAGGAACACCCCTTCCCAAGCAAGAGAAAGATGGTACGGATCAGGTTTAGGTGGGAAAATGATCAGTTTCAGTTTTAGCCGACTAACTGCCAGTAGAAGCTATCGTAAAGAGAGACCCGGGCGTTAATTGGCTCAGCAAGAGGGTCCAAGAGGGATTTTTTTAGTATGGGCTTAACAGGGCGATTAAAGAGGAAGGACATTTTTACATGTAGGGAGGTCATTGAATATGTTGGAGAGTATAGGGGGATTGGGGATATACAGGTCTGTGTGACAAAGCACATGTTATAGTGATGATAATATGTGGTGTAACATACACACGTGTAGTAGTGAGTGAATATAGTCTGGTATAAATAGCACTTTGTATGATGAGACATACAAACAGATTTCTAGTGCAACAACAATTCTAATTGCCTATTGACTCCCTCCATAAGGTTCCTGCCTACAAACGGCTGCCATGTACCCTGGATAATTAAAGCAATGAGTAAGTGAGGATACATTCTGTGTAACTAGCACATGTGTAGTGATGATAACAATGTCTGGTGTCAACATCGCACATGTGTAGTGATGATCATGTTGGTGTAACGCTAGCACATGGTAGTGAGGATACTTCTGGTGGTAAATAACAAACATGTAGTGAATGATACATGTCTGGGTACATCCACGTGTAGTGATGATTCATGTCCTGTGTAACATAGCACATGTTAGTGAATGATTCATGTCTGGTGAACATAGCACATGTGTAGTGATGATTCATGTCGGTGTACCATAGCACATGTGTAGTGATTAATACATTTGTGTCTAGGTGTAACTAGCCCATGTGTAGTGATATGCCTGCCTGTATAACATAGCACATGTATTATGATGCATGTCTGGTGTAACAGCACACTTGTATGATGATTCTGTCTGGTGTACTAACACACATTATGATGACATGTCTGGTGTAAACATCACACACAGTATTGATATCATGTTCGGGTGTAACATAACACACATGTAGTGATGATACATGTCTGGTGTAACATAACACACATGTAGTGATGATACATGTCTGGTGTAACATAACACACATGTAGTGATGATACATGTATGGTGTAACATAACACACATGTAGTGATGATACATGTCTGGTGTAACATAACACGCATGTAACAGTCCTGTTTTCTCTCTCCCCAGACCTGCAAGGATATGAGCACACTGTTCCCGAGACGTCTTTAAAGGGAATATCAGGGCTGGAAGGACTGATCCGCCATAACTTGTCCTCCACGGGACTGTTGTTCAGGAAGGTTAAGTCACGACTGAGATGAGTTCTTAAGGGGAATTGAATGAATTTGTGTGTTGGTTGGGTCGACGTGTCCGGGTATAAAGAGTTTCCCTTGAACAACAACACATGGCTATTTCTATGGGGGGCTTGGTGGCCTAAATGTGCCGGGTTATTGGCTGTTCCGCTGCCCTTTAAATCGCTGTGCCGATTGAATTTTTTCACCAACAATCATTTGGCAGGATACGGTAGTTGTTCAGTAGAATACAGTATTAGTTTTGGTATTATTCGGCAGGATCGGTATTTTTCGTGCATAATAGGAGTTAGTTTGGGTTTCGTTTTCAGGATACAGGTACTTATTTGGTAGTCGTTTGGCAAGATATGGAGGTTGTTTTGCAGTATATGGTAGTTATTTCTGTAAGTTAAGTTTTGGCAGACGCGGTAGTGAGTTTGGCAGGACGCGGTAGTGAGTTTGGCAGGTACGCGGTAGTGAGTTGGCAGGACGCTGTAGGGAGTTTGGCAGGACGCGTAGTGAGTTTGGCGGACGCGGTAGTTATTTGGCGGACGCGGTAGTTTTAGTTTGGCGGACGCGTGTTTGCTTTGGCAGGACTCGGTAGTTCGGAAGTAATAATATACATGTAACATAGTATTGGGGTGAATAAAGACATACGTCCATCAAGTCCAACCTATTCACCCTCTTTTTTTTTTTACCCTACCTAACAGTTGATACAGAGAAAGGCAAAAAAACCCCACTAAAATTAATCTATGTTTAGCTGGGGGTTTAATGTAAAGCCAGTGGCAGATTACTATCATATTGTATGGGGCCTTGGAATGGTTGCTTTCGATTATCTTTTCCTGTTTATAATTTAGGCAAGTGTGCCAGATATATGATGATTGTTGGGGCCTAGGAATGTGCATGATGGATCTTTTCTATGTTTATATGTATGGGCCAGTGTGCAGATAAATATGCTATTGTTCTTGTGCCTGGCATGTGCATTGATTATCTTTTCCTATGTTTATACTTTATGCCAGTGTGCAGATCCTGGATAATTGTATGGGGATAGCGCAATGTGCCTTGATCTCCTTTTCTTTTTATAAAGTATGCCTGATGGCAGATAATATTGATAGTGTCGGGGGCCCAGGAATGGGGCATTGATTAATCCTTTTCTATGGTTATCAGTATGCCAGTGTGCAGATAATATGATATTGGTATGGGGCCTAGGAGGTGCATTGATTACTTTTTCTATGTTTATATGTAATGCCAGTTGGTGCAGATAATTGATAATTGTTTGGGCCATGAAGGTGCATGATTATCTTTTCATGTGTATAATGTATGCCAGTGTGCAGATAATATGATTATTGTATGGGAGACTAGGAATTTGCATCTGATTATCGTTTCTAGTTTATAGTATGCCAGTTGCAATTCATAATTATCTTGCTGGGGCCCTGATTTCATTGAGTATCTTTCTATGTTTATAGAGTATGGCCAGTGTGCATGATAATATGATATTGTATGGGACCCAGGAATGTGCATTGATTATCTTTGTTCTATGTTTATAATGTTGCCATTGTGCAGATAATATGATATTGTGGATGGGGCCCAGGAATGGCATTGATTTCTTTTCTATGTTTCATATATATAAGAGATACTGTATATACGATATTTATATTGTATGGGGCCAGAATTTCATTGATGATTTTTCTATGTTATGAATGTATGCTAGTGTGGCAGATAACTGATTTGTATGGGCCCTAGGACATGTGCCCTTTATTATCTTTTTCTATGTTTATAATGTATGCTATTGTCAGATAATATATTGTATGGGGCCCTGAAGTTTCATTGATTATCTTTTCTATGAAAGCACTGTATCTCCATCCTATCCTGGATTCCCATTGTAACAGTGTCATATGTCTCCCTGAATTGGCTACTTATTTGTGGACGAATGTTTCAACTGGTCAAGCGGCTGGAAGGTAACATATATCCGAACTGTTCATGGAAGTCCATACATCTCTTGTTGCAGCTGTTTACCCCTACCATCCGCTCATTTTGGCTATTTAACGGTACATTCCTGCTTTTAATACATGTTATTACTACTGGATTGGATGAGCCCCATTTCTGTGGCTATTATAGTATATTCTGGGAGTTTTGGGAAATCCAGGTTGAGGTTTATGTACTAAACGTTGTGAGTCTTGTTCAGAGTGCTAAGTTTTTTGGGGGCCTTTTAATAGGATCTTTCCTGTGGGTTTTTCTGCTAATGCCCCTGTGCACAGCACCGAGTTATGGTGCTAGACCACTTACTGTAACTATAGTCTATAACATGGTTTGTGCGGAAGTATTATTGTTTTATAAAATGTGTGTTAATAACTTATCTGGGGTCTTAGCAGTTCACTACCACTCTCACGATTTCACACATTCTACTGTATCCTATTCATACACAATCTTGATAACCAAAAACAGCAATCCGGTACCATTGTCAGATCAGCGATCTAGTAAGCGTGGAAACCATGTGTCACGTGTAACATGTAAAGTGAAAAACGGATTTATCAAATTTCTGATAACCGTGGGACGTATCTAACCCTGGGTTGTGGCTGTTGTATCTCCCATGATGGGGTTTTGGTATCGTTGTTGATTGGACTCTGGGACCTCATGTACATATCTATAAGTTTGTCTTTTATCGTTCTGTCCCTGAACCCCCGGAATCCCAAACACCAACAAACAGGAGACACAGTTGGGCCCCCCGACTGTCCACACCCTGTTGGGTCCCATTTAAATTCACTTGTGATATTTCCTTTAACCAAGGGGACTATGGTTTAGAAATGTAACATTGGGCACATCAGCCAAATGTCATGGAAAATCTCAACCAGGACATTTGCACTTTACATGTTGTAATAAATTTTTTGTTGTAGTTTTTTTTTTTGTCTCTGTGTCTAACATCAAGTCAATCCCCTGGAGGTGAAGGGGAAAGTCAACAACCACCAAGCTGGGTTCCTAGTCAACACCGGGTCACTACACACAACCACTGGGTTTCACTAATTCACAACTGTCACTACACACCACAGCTTGGTTCCTATCAACACACGTGTCCTATACACAACAAGTTTGGGTTCCTAGTGCACCACAAAACGGGTGCACCACACACAACAGCTGGGTCCGGATACAACACACCACAAGCTGGGTTCCTAAGACAATACAACACCGGGGACCTACACACAACAGGTGGGTTCCTGGTCAACTACACGTGTCCTACCACAACATCTGGGTTTCCCTGGTCAATCACCGGGTCACTGCAACACAACAAGCTTGGTTCCTGGTCAACCACACTGGTCACTACTGCACACAACAAGCTGGGTTCCTGGTCAACACCTGGTCACGTACACACCCAGCTGGATTCCTAGTCACCAACACCAAATCGGTCACTACACACAACAACTGGGGTTCTATCAACAACACCGGTCACTACACACAACAGCTGGGTTCGTAGTCCCAACACACCGGTCCCTACACACAACCTCGGGTTTCCTAGTCTAACCAACACCGGTACTACCCACAACAGCTGGGTTCCTGTCAACACACGGGTCACATACGCACACCAATCTGGGTTCCCCTAGTCACACACACGAACGGTCACTACACAACACAAGACACTTGGTTCCTGGTCACACCACGGGTTCACTACACACAACAAGCTGGTTTCCCTGTCAAACAACACCGGGCCGTCCCTACACAACAAGCTGGGTCCTATTTCAACACACAACAAGCTGGGTTTTCCTAGTCAACACACAACACAGCTGGTTTCCTATTCACCACACCGGTCACTACACACCCAACAAGCGGGTCCTATTCAACACACCAAGCTGTGTTCCTGATCAACACACGGGTCACTACACACACAAGCTGGGTTCCTATTCAACACATGGGTCACACACACACAAGCTGGTTTTCTAAGTCAAACACGGTCCTCAAACAAGCTGGGGTTCCTATCAACACACACAAGCTGGGTTCCTATCACACACCGGTCACTACACCCACCAACTGGTTCCTAGTCAACACACAACAAGCTGGGTTCCTGTCAACACACGGGTCACTACACACAATCAAGCTGGGTTCCTAGCACACACGGTCATACACCAACAAGCTGGTTCCTGGTCAATACACGGTCACTACACACATCCAGGTTGTTCCTGGTCAACACACCAGTCCACTACACCAACAAAGCTGGGTTTTCCTGTCACCCATAAACCTGGTCACTAACCCACATCATCCTGGGTTTCCTAGTCAACTCACATATAATGGGCCCCATTACCATAAATGTGCAATAATCTTCACGTGTTTACTGAGAATGTCCATCTTCTATTCACCACCTGTGCACCCATCGTGATATATTTGCAATGACAACTTTATATAAACATTCCCACAACATTGCCACACCATAATACTATACCCACCATAATACCTCAATGTCCCTCTTCTCTCACTAACTCCATCACAGTGGAGTGATACAGTAAGTACCTCCCTCCCACCTCCACATTTAATTAGTACACTTTTGAGAAACCTATTGAGAAATGTAACTGAGGCCCTCGACTGGTCCAAGGATTCCGTAACAACGACTACAGGAGGCGTCAATAGACCCCCCAGTGGTTTCCCATCTTAGTCTAATTCCAACTTTTTCTCTTCTCCTTCACAGGTTTGAAGGATCCACAGAAACCCACAAGCCAACGGAAACTACTGTACAGTGGATTTGACCCCGGATCGCCCCCAGATGCCCTAAATCTCCACCAGACACACGGCAGTTAACAGGCATGACCTCTTTCCCCTGGACCGGCACCTTATATTCTAACAGGGCACCGGTACTAATTCTATAAAGCACGCCACCCCTACCACGGGAAACCCAAACACCCAGACGGACCCAAGTACCGGCACAATCCCCAGACTCAGACCTGCTTTATCTTTTCTATGAATTCTCTGAATCTTTGCCTACTCATATCAAATTTGTGGACCCCTAATGTAGTAGCACCGCCCAGCATCTCCCCTAATTACTGTACTCCAACTTCCCTTCCATTTCTCTCTATAATTACTGCCCTCTCCATACACGCCACCCATGTATCGACATGGGCCTCCACCCCCCAAATCCCCCTTATACTCCAGACGACCGCGGGGGGGGTATCCGAGACGAATAGGACGGGAGGAGGAGAAAAGGAGGGGGAAAAAAAAAAAAGAGAAAAGAAAGTAAATAAAGGAACATAAGGAAAAAATCAAGAAAATAACTATCCGAACCAGGCAGCAAGAGGGCAGAATACTAGACAAGATGTCGCTACGTAAGGAGACTTGCACACAAGGAAAAAAACAAGTCCCGAAAGAAACCCCGAACAAGGGACTACGATTAATGGTGTTGACGTTCCAGATTTTATAAATACCCTCAAAAGAAAGCAGTTCAAGGAAAAAAACGTCCAGTTGATCCCGCACAACAAGGACTTCCTTTCAAACCCGAAGTGACCCAAAAACAGTTTGATAGGAACCGAAAAACCGTAACAAAAAGGGAAAAAAAAAGGAAAAACCTTGAGTCAAAAGGGGATTGCTACAAAGCAGCTCAATCGGAGAAAAACACCCCCTGTGCCGGAGTTTACATCATCTAGGTGTGGTCTTAATGTCTGTCTCATGGAAAAGGCTATGTGAGAACTGTTGGGGGATGTGGAAGTTTAACAACAGATGAAGGTTTCCTCCATGCAGACGGGGGGGGGGGGGGGTGTTGACTGTATTTTTCCTTATCTTATATTTACTGCTTCTGTAATTTTGTATATCTGAAAATATCTATCAATTTTATTTTTAGCACAACTCTCTCTTATTACTCATTATTTCCTATTGAGGCATGATATATTCCTAACTCCTACTAATATCATACTAGTAATCTTAACATAGTATTGTAGGTTGATATGACATACGTCCATCTAGTCCAACCTTTATACCCTACCCATAATGTCGTATAACATTACATAATAACATAGTATTGGAGTTTATAAAGACATACGTCCATCTAGTCCACCTTTATACCCTACCATAATGTCTGTATACTCCGTTTCCATAGTACTAGTATTGGAGGTTGTATAAAGACATACGTCCGTCTAGTCCAACCTTTATACCCTACCCATAATGTCTGTATAACAGTTTACATAGTAACATAGTATTTGGATGTTGTAAAGACCGACGTCCTCTAGTCCCAACTTTATACCCTACCCATAATGTCTGTATAACAGTTCCTTATAACATAGTATTGGGAGGTTATATAAAGTGACATACGTCCATCCAGTCCAACCTTTTCACTACCCATATGATGCTGTATAACAGTTATAGTACAAGTCTTGGAGGTTGTATAAAGACATCCGTCCATCTAGTCCAACCTTTATACCCTACCCATAATGTACGTATTAACCGTTACATATACCTAGTATTGGAGTTGTATAAACATACGTCCATCTATCACCTTATACCCTCCCATAATGTCTGTATAACAGTTCATTACACATATATTGGAGGTTTGTAGAAAGACATACGTCCATCTAGTCCAACCTTTATCCCCACCCTAATGTCTGTATAACAGTTACACAGTACATAGTATTGGAGGTTATATAACGACCTACGTCATCCAGTCCAACCTTTTACCCTACCCATAATAGTCTATATAAACGTTCCAAGAAACATAGTATTGAGGTTCGTATACAGACAACGTCCACCTAGTCCCAACCTTAGACCCTACCCATAATGTCTGTATAACAGTTACCTAGTAACCTAGTATTGAGAGGTTTATAAAGACTACGTCCGTCTAGTCACCTTTAACCCTACCCCATAATTTCTGTATAAACAGTTACATAGTCACATAGTAGTGGAGTTGTGCTACGACTACGTCCGTCAGTCCAACCTTTATACCTTCCCCTAAATGTCTGTATAACATTACACAGTAACCATAGTATTGGAGGTTATATAAAGACATACGTCCATCCGTCCAACCTTTTT